>JBBPKD010000317.1:0-23999 GCA_038089075.1 Singerocomus inundabilis
TGGAGAGGCTCACGCTACCGAACGCGTTCAAGCTGGAGCTAAGGAGTCCAGCGCGGAAAACAGCAGATCGGAGAACTAATTTCTGCAGCGAGAACGGTCTATCGTAACCATACGATGTGATCGGTGTCACACGAACTTTCGCGTGTACCGTCTTGACAACAGATAGATGACGCCGGAGTAGAATGCGGCCTGGTATCTTATTTCAGTCGTCTCTTCATTTCGGGTAGATTGCGTTACCTAACTTCCAGTAGCCCGATGAAGACACGGCAGGACATGATACCAGACAACTTGTGTGTGAAACCAGTGAAGGCACTCGTCAAACCCTACAAGATAACACAAGTACCAATATAAAGGGGAGGTCTAGGAAAAATGGATGCTCCATGCCGATGCTATCTGAAGATATAAACATGTGGCTGACCTCGAAACATAATTTAGGGCCTTCGAATAGCTTGACCTGCTGCCCTCATAGAGATACTAGACCGTTTATCATGTTGGAAGGAGTTTGTGCCGGAGCATATGATGCATAAAGGATGGCCACTACCGAGTCATACTGAGTATCATCTTCGTGAGTTATCGGACCAGATAAGTGACTGGGATCATACCAGACAAGTGGAGGTCCGTCTGTAAACCTTTGAGCTATATAGTTGAAGTCATGGCCGCATGCTGCAACACCACAAGACGAGGTTTGTCAACACAATAGGTGCACATCGCACACCACACGCAGTTCTGCGAGTTGATGTCGTTCCACCTGCAGGATTACATAGATATCGTTCACGCTGACTGCAGCTGCATCCCCTTCGTACGACTCGCATTTCTTCTCGCGCTCTATTTGCATGGTGAACACAAGAGAGAGGTGGCGACTCCCAACTTGGAACTTGCCCCCTGGGATATAAGGCAGCACTCACAATATTCACGGCTCATTTTTTTCTCGTGGTTTCATTGGCACTCATTCGACTAACGGTGCGTGGAGATATCAGAACATTGCAAACTGGGCATGAGAACCCCATGGCCCATTTGCAGAATGGGAGGGTAGAGTCATAGTACTGTGCTAAGTGAGAAAATAATCCGAGTCACCTGCCTGCACTACAAGAAGTAAAGACGCTGGCACGTAGCGCTAATTCAAAAAAAAATTGTAGTGGTCACCAAGAGTCAGCGTCCGTTTGTGACACTGATGTGGACATTTGAGCACCGTCACCATCACTAGCAAAAGATATCTGAATAACGGTTCAATAGTGTCGGGGAGGCTGAAAAACAAAGCTCTTGACGCTCGTCACGAGCGTCGATTACACCTGGTCATTGGGTCTCCACTGCTGCCAGTGCGTTCTTACAGATGCAATCAAATGAACAGATGATTATAGTATTACAGTGCTACATCTGACTGCGAAAGGGCACAAAACGTAGAAATATATGTAGCAATGTACAGACCTGTAACATCCAGCTGGATTGACGTGCGATTTTGATTACGGGATAGAATACCGAGTGCAAATATCCAGCAGGTTGACATACGATTTTGATTATGGGATCGAATACGGAGTGCAAAGGATTACAGTTTGATGCTCTTTTCATGTCGTTCTCTGGGTCTGTAACTATAAATCTGGTCAATAGATAACCAATGCGACAGTGGATGGTCCGGCGTCCATCATGACCATGGATGAGTACGAGTAACCCGCGGGTACGGACACATTGACCGTACCCATTCCCGTACCCACTGCTACAGGTATGGGTTTGGATGCAGGTATAGCGTGGAGGTTTGTCGACGTCATTGTCACTGGCAAATACCGTGCCGCCGCCGTTGTTGTGGAGCCATGACATTGGCCATCGGCGCAATTTCATTCGAGGAATCGTTGCCGTCGTGCGGTGGTATAGTGGCGTTGGCCATGCACGCGTCACCACCCCGCCGTCGCCGTCCTAGTCATGTCATGGCACTGGCCACGCGCGCGTCCGCGTCGTCACTGTCATCGTTGTCGTCGTGTTGTGGACGCTGTGGCGTTGGCCACCTCCGCATCGTCGTCATCAGATGATACAAGTCAGGTGCGGTGACGAAATTGGTAAGCAGTGCGAGTACTGGCGGGTACACTTCAAGTGTAGACCTGTACCCGAACCCGAACCCGGGCTCTTGAGCCCTAATAAAGCTGTGACCCCACCAGTTACTGTGCCGTCCCTAGGAATGCTAGAGTAGTCGGATAGTGCAAAATAATCTGGAATGTGAAAAAAACTCAAATGTATGCGTTGTACTTCTGCTTATCGTTAGAGAATCCTGTTGTGATGGATTTTGTTCATTGGTCGCTTAAAAGCCTGAAAGGGACTCACTGTGGTCGCCCCACTATTGTGAAGAAGTGCTCACTGTTAACATTGGTCAACCATCTTGAGGAGCGATCAAGGGGTCCGATGTGAGTCGATGAGGTGAGACAATGGGGAAAAGATAGAGTCGCGCGCGACATGTTTGTCATTGTTTGATCTCTAGATGTGAGGTGGCTGGTACTTCTATTCCCCCCCACTCACTCTCTAGGGAAGGATGGGTGTGGGTGTGCCCATTGCGTGCAGACATTGATAATCAGTGTCAGCTACAGACGGACACTGGCGTCGCGAAGTAGCGTCCATGACATCAGTGACGGTGACACTACGTATGAGTGTTTTTACTTTTTGTAGTGCTGGTCTCTTTGAACTTTGAACGTAATGTTCATACCATGATCACGGTATACGGGGGAAGAAGTTCAGGTATTGAGTATCTTTGAAAACTCGCAAGTTTTATCCCTCCGTAAATGACGGTCGTTGTCTCCAGCAAGACAATCCTCGTGTCGAGTTCCATTTCCCGGGTCTCACACGTTCAGCGATTTGAGCGTGTTGAGGTGGGGTCAGACTCGGTTGAACGTTTGGGACTCTGAGGAGGCATATTGTCCAAAGCGGTCCTTCAATAGTACTGTCTCCCTCCGAGACAAGGTTCGGGGCTGACACTACTACGCTCCCATCCAGCCAGGCTGTGAACTGCTACCATCTCTCCCTCAGAGCCGCCCTTCGCTTCTGCCCCTCTTCACGGACTGCCCTATTCCGAACTTCTACAGGGCAACCCCCCATCTCGAGGTTTGCCAAGTTCCGTTCGAGTCGTCCACTAGGAACTCGACAAGCATCTCGCTGCAGGCGTCCGCACCTTCACGAACCTCACCAAGTTCGGCGAGCTCTCTCATATACATACTCTGCACCTCCCTGATCGGTCTGACCTGGGTCGTGCACACGGCATCCTCCGACGTTGAATGCCGTCTGTTTCCGTCCCGACAAGCTCTTTGCGAACGAGATCTTCTACGACGCCATCGGACATCCCCAGCTCGGGGTCTTCCACGCCAGGATCCTTGCGATTGGTAACTCGGACTGGAACGATATCTCCAAGTTTCGACCTTTACGACAGCAATCCAGGGTATGGCGAAGCTGAACCGAAGGACGCGCACCATTATCCCCGGTGGCCTCCACTTCCGCATCTACACCTGCGCCATCGCCGACACCAACGGGCACGCAGAGTACCACGACGGCGTCCGCACATGCATCTACGCCCACCTCTCGGATACCTTCGATGCTAGTATCAACGTCTGAGTTGATGGACCACTACGCCGTCGGAGCCATTTGCACGCACATCCACGTTCAGATCTATGCCTCACTCGATGCCCACGTCAAGATCTACTGCTTCGGTGAATTCTGAGAACCTCGAACGCCGTGTTTGATCCCACACCTACTTTGTCATCATCGTCAGCACTGATAGTCCTGGCGAGTTCGGCATCTGCATCAGCAGTAGGGTTGCCATGGCCTATCTGCGCCGTCGTCGCGTTAGGTTGACCGTTTAGGCTCTCACAACCCCCACTACTTCTACAAGCACCTTCACCCTCACCGGTCACCTCTGATGGCGCTGGCGCTGACACTGATCCCCCCCGTTCTTTATTTTTTTTTCGAGGAGGCCCTTTGTGCGTTGAGGTATTCGGCTCCCGATCGGACTACAAGGAGACCCCCATCGGACGAAGGTGGACGTGCTTTGTGCTCTGTGTCACTTAATACCTACAATGTTGTGGCCGTTTCCTTCGATACCACCGAAGTGGGTCATTTTATTTTTCCTTGGATGGACAAAGTCCCCCAAGGAGTTCAGCCTACGGGCGGGCAACAAAGAAACAGTACTGTGTTTTCACTGTTCATCGAGGGCCGTGAAACATTGTAGTATACATTTGGACGAGTGAGGGTACAGCTCTGACAAACGAACCTGATGTCATTACTCTTCTCCAGGTCTCATATGCATGGCTACAGAGCTCGACCCAGAAGGGTCCTAATGCAGCCTTGTCGCTATCGTAGAATGGATAAGTATGTCTTCTTGTATTCGCTCGACTGATTCTTCTATATCATGATTCGAGTCTACATTACCTATTACCGATGTGGCAGGTCAGCTCGGTCCATACGCTATCTGGTATACTTTAAGTAGTTTGAGGTTTTTCTGGCGAGTTCCATTACGCACTTCGTTCTGCTCACCCGTCACTTATTATCCCTACCTTTTGCTGAATCGTTGCCTTGCGGTGGATTAGTATGTTGAATGACCCCAAACTTGTTGTTGGTATCGCAGGTAGTTGAGTGCTGCACCACTGACCATCTGTGATTTATACCGAGACATATACGACATCAATATTTCGTACTCTTCCTCGCCCCATTTCTTCAGCTGTCGCCCGTACCATGGTAAATACTGCAAGATTGGGAAATGGTCTACTTTGTAGGCGCCAGACAAGAGGGCACTTTGGACGATCGGAACCATGCGTTTTAGATGGAGTAAATAAGGATCTTGTGTTGGAAAAACGGGCATAGTTTAACCATACACCACGCGGAGGATGACAGAACCAGAGAAACTGAAACGAAACGTGCGGTAAGCAACATACTCCCCGCTCTTTCTCCCGCAGAGATACCACGCACCGTTTTACATGGAGTTGATGTGACTCTGGGTCGTCCAAGAGATCGATCACGATATTTCTTGCAAACGCCGTCGGGTCTACATTGTACGCCAGCGCTGCCTTTGGCCAAAAATGGGTATATGCTGCCCTACAAGGTAAGAGCGGGATAAAGATGAGCAAAAAAAAAGCAAATGGAGCGGGGCGGGGACTCACTTTTAGAATCGGCAGAGTCTGTCATCTGTGCTTAGAGCATGAATCGCATTTCCCGACCAAGAATTTCGCCTCCCGCTATCGAATATGATCTGTCTGCAAAGGACTTCTTTATTTTTCCATCAATTGCGTCGCTTCCTGATATGGGGTAGGAATACACGTCGTCAGCGAGTGCCAGCCCCCGCATAATATTCAGACTCTTACATGGTGACGGCCAACGAGGACGAGGACGTCGTGTCCTTGTTTGAGAGAAGTGACTGGACCATACTCTTCAATCCATGCTTGAATCTGTCGTGGTGATACACGAGGTTAGTTATGCATCTGTAATCCGCTTTGAGCTGGACGTACTAGCGGGCATAGGGTGATCCAGGTGATCCAGGAGGGAGTAGGGCGTGTTTTCGTCGCTGGCGATGTCGGTCAATGGCGTACACCATAGAAGTGATCACGAGGACGAGCGAGAGGGAGTAGAGGAGGGTCGGGGTCGGCATCGCGCTCGTTGTAGAGAAGGCATCGAGTCGGTATTTAAGTAGAGTATCTTGATGGGGGGTGACTAAGCTGCGCTCTCGACCGCACCCACATCGCGTGGCTTGGGCTTTTCAAGGTACAAGTAAAACTACGGTCCTTCATTGCCATCGTGCGTTGTTTCTCTGTGATTGAAGACCATGCAGACATCGATCTACGGTATGGTACTGGCGGATTGCCAGTGGCATCCACCGTGAAAGTGGAACGAAGCTCATGTACGTCCACTCCTGTTCTCCTTCCCCTCTCTATCGACGTGTCAGGTAAATATTCATTCTCTATCCCGTTACCAGGCCCCGTCTCTTTTTCCTCCTGCACAGGATGGACTTGTTTGTCAACTATACACCGATGAGGTGCTTGTCTTTTGGTTCTACCTATCCCTGAAAACTTGACAGTGCAAAACTAACAGGTCTTGACACATCTCATAGTGGGGTCGCGGAGAATTTTTGCCTACATGTCGTACACTGAGTGCTGCATCCTCGTGCGTGGTACTCAATTTCTCGACAGATGTCGCCATGGTGCCACCCGGTCCAGTAGGGAATGATGGATTGAGGTTGCCACTTGGTGCAAATGTAGGAATCAGACATGGGTGCGGGTACGTTGACCTTGTAGGGATACAAGGCAAGTCAGTCTTGATTGTGCCAGTTAGAGCTGTTTGCCTGTGATGGTGGTGTCTCACTGGACATGTGCATTATCTTTGGAGGTGGAGTTATGCCCCTGATGCTGGGACATCTAGAATTGTCGGTGATACCAATATCAGTCTTGAGGACGTAGGTGGAGGTGCAGATCCTGTTGAATGGCTTTGGGAGGGAAGAGGGATCTGTATTGGTGCTGACCCAGGTGTTGCCCATCCTGTCTCATAGCACGCTGAGTCGCTGCCACCAGTAGTAGTCCTAGTTGCAAGTGAGCTTGAAGGCATCGATGAGTACTAGGCGAGCGGGCTTTTTAAGTCTGAGTCGCTGGGCTGCAATGTGGACGTCCGACAGCGTAGTTGGTTTGGGTGAATAAGAGGCATCGCCTGGAATTGCTACTCGGGTGGCTCGAGCGTGTCCAAACAGGTGACAGATGTCAACAGTCTCGCTAGCCTGTCTGTGTGAGTGATATCCGACTTTCTGATGGAACTCGCGTAACTATATATGTCGCGAAGAGTGCTGCAACATAAACACTCTGGCCCGGAGTGATCACCATGGTTAGTTGTACAAAGCCATCCGTACTCGCTACTCGTTCCTCATCACGCACTAGAAAGAACCAACATGCAACTATCATCATTAATGCTCTGGGGACTTTCCATTCTATCTCTTCTCCATACCGCGGTCATGGGTGTGGTGCAACCGAGCGGGTTGGACAAGGAAGAAAGGGTGACGGTATTGATAGACCAAATGGGTAGTCCACATCTCACGGTGCGGTTTTCGACACCTGGATGTCGTGCTCATTCAACCAATTGCGGTCTTTGGGCAGAATAGAACCAGGCATCGTTGCCTAATTTGACTTGAGCCCCTCGTACAATACCCTAGAGTTGTTCTAATCCCTTGAATCGGGTCTGGTCGAATATGATAGGTTCACAAGGTAGAGTACTCGGCTCTTTATGTCAGTGCTTGGTATAGTAAACCAATGTACATGTTAGATGAATATTTGGATTCACAGGCTGACTGCCTTGTTTCCAAGTTTGAACAAGATGATGGAATGGAATATATCAACGAGGCGATTGAACTCGATCGTAAAGCACTGGAACTTTGCCCACCTGGTCACTCCAAGTGGTCTGTCCGTTTAAGTCAGCTTGCATCTCATCTCTCCGCTCAGTACGATCGACTCGGAGGATTGGAGGACTTGAATGAGGCCATTGTCCTCAACAAAGATGCACTGGCACTCTGCCCACCAGGTCACCCCGATCGGTCAACATCCTTGAACAACCTTGCAAATCATCTCTCCACTCGATACAAACAGTTTGGAGGATTGGATGACCTGAATGAAGCCATTGTCCTCAGCAGAGATATACTGGCACTCTGCCCACTAGGTCACCCTGATCAGTCAGCATCTTTGAACAACAACCTTGCAGGTTGCTTCCATATTCACTTTGCACTATCAAGTCAGTTAAATTACAAGGAAGAGCTATTCAGCCTCTATGCTTGGCTCGCATATGCTCTTCGAATGATCCCTTTTAGTGATCTATCTGCTGCTAAAGAATGGACATGTGCAGCTGAATATTTTCACTGCCCGACTACGTTGCTTGCATACTGGACATCTCTCTGATTTCTAGTTCATCATATAGCCACCCTACCCTCTCACTATTCTCAAGGAGCTCATATCATCGCTCGCAGTCGATGCATTCTCAGCTTGTCTTTGCAACCACTCTCCTACCGATGCAGTTGAGCTTCTAGAACAAGGTCGGGATGTCTTTTGGAGCCAGCTCATTCATCTCCACTCTCCAGTTGATGACGTTGCTGCATCAGGCCCAGCAGGAAAGGTGCTGGCATATGAGTTCACTCATTTCACCTTGCTCATTTGCAATGCCTTCAATTTACCTAGTGCAGATCAGCATGATCGCACGTGCAATCTCAACGTCAAGTTGCAAAAGGTTGTCACCAAAATCCGCGACCTGCCTGATCTCCCACGATTTCTTCTTCTATTACCCTTCTCGGATCTCCAACCAGCAGCTTGTGGGAGCCCAGTTATCATCGTGAATGCGAGCAAGTACAGCTGTGATGCCATCATTGTCTTAATGGACCAAGATCCCATTCACATTCCATTGTTAATCACAAATGAACGTGTCCGAGAATTGTCACTCAAGCTCAGTATCATGACTGTGCAGACGAAGTCAATGGACGTCATGAGAGATCTTGGCATGTTCTTGCGAGAACTCTGGAATGATGTTGTTTCATCCGTTGTGGACCTCCTCCAGATGGTATATCCATCTGGATCACGCATCTGGTGGTGTTCCACTGCAGAATTCTCCCTCCTTCCCCTTCATGCTGCTGGTCCATATAGGAAGGGCCAACCGAATCTCCCCGATCTCTACATTTCGTTATACACACCCACCCTTGGTACCCTCACTGTACTAGACGGCACCATATCCAGTGTTCTCTATCAGAAGGGAAACGACTCGTTGCTATTGGCCAAGCAAAAGCTTGAGGCGAGAGTGAATTACATTTTGTTGGCACCGAACTAGCTACCATTGGTGAGCTTGTTGATAATCTCACCACATTCACGTGCATCGAGGGTCAAGAATCCTGTGTTGCTTGTGTCACTCGAGAACTAAACCGAAAACAGCCGATCGACCCTGCGTTCGCTCTCCATGATGGACGGTTCACGATCGAGCAGATCATTCAGTGCGAGCTCAAAGACCCTCAGTTTGCGGACCTTTCTGCTTGTCATACGACCGTCGGAGATGAAGAGAGTCCGGACGAGGTGATCCATCTCGCATCCGTGATGCAGTTTGCAGGATTCCGTTCTGTGATCGGGACAATGTGGGTGGTGGACGATGAAGCAACAACCAAGATCACGTCAACGTTTTACGAGTACATGAAGGATGAGAGGGGCCATCTGGATTATACACGGGCCGCGTTCGCACTGAACAGGACAATGAAGAAATTGGTGGATATACCGTTTGACCAGCGTATCTTATATATACATCTCGGTGCCCAACCCGTTCACTCACGTTTCTGTTGGATTAGCAAGCGCACGCGTAGCCCCGACCACGACCGGCACAATCGTTTACCGGTATGCGCACAGTCCGACGCGCTCCATTGCTCGCATATACACCAACCGTATGGACAATCTACTTAGTTGTACCGTGTAGTCTCAGTTTTCTCTTATTCCTGTGTACATTGCTAGTCATGACCCCTTACCCCATTCTACACCATACAATAATACACCACTATATATATGATGTACCATTCGTTCTCGAACTCAGTTCGTTGTCTCGCACACGACTGAGGTGAGTTACCCAAACGCATAAAATTACCCATTTCGTGCTTCGACTCTTCCAACGCCTTTAGCTTTCTACACTGTATGCCCTAGCATCCTCTTAACTTTCCGTGTGCCTTGTTGTTCTGTTCACTCATGGAAGTTTGCCCGGTCGGTGGACTAACGGTATAACCAGCATCCTCCGATTCACTTTGTTCCCTCGATGCTCCTTCCTCTTTGGATGTATTATATTTGACCACGCACGTCTCCTATTATTCATTGCTGGTGTCGTGACTTCTGGAGTCGTCCACGATGCTCTGCGACTCTTCGTCGTCTGCGTAGTTCAATTGGTCTGTACCCAACATCCTTGCTCTTTGCTCTGAACAACTCGGAGCCAATTTCCACCATATATGGACCTCGCCGCATTGTTCATTTTGCGAGTTTCCTCGTTTGCTATCTGACCCGATCTGCAATCCCAAGCATATTTGCAATGATTCTTGGAAGTCTAGTTAGAGCCACGCAGGGCTGACAGCCCGCCAAGCCACACCTATCGACACCGATCTGTTATCGTCTCGTCTTTATCACCCTAAGAACTAGTACAAATAACGGAAGCCCATTCTCCGCCTCACAGCCTCGTCGAACGTAATCCCTTCCAACTTGGCCGCTTCCTCGATCCGCTCCCGTTCGTGGCCGTGCATCAAATCCAACTCTGCCCGTTCCATTCGTTTGTTCTCCCGCACGAGCAGCACACGCATGACTAACAACGTCGACGTGTCAAGTTCCAGTTTCAGCCATGGTCGTACAAGAAAAGAAACAGGAGAGAAAGAAAAAAAATACACACCCAAACTAAGGAGACTCGCAAACACGAGTGCGCAGAGTGATATGATCATGGATTGGTGGTATTCGGGGCCCCAGCTCGCTTTCCAGATGTAGGATCCCATTCTGTCGAACCCCGAGTGAGTGAGGTGACTGTATGCATCATAAATGGACCGTCTATGACTACGCACAGATTCCCCAAGTTTCCGAACCCATTCACGAGGCCAATCGCTGCTGACCGTTTGGCTGGCGGTCGAGGGATGGCATTAGCTACCCATACCAACGTTAACGCAAACCCTGAAGTGACAGGCGCATCGCGCGCAGAAAGTTAGGCTAGGACGCAGGATGAACGACGGGGTAGGGGGAGATACATGCCACAATATCCAGACGTCATGAAGAAAAGCGAGAAATATCTCCCAGCCGTCTTCATCGTCGAAAGAGAGATAATGTAGCCGACTATGACGACCCACCACCAGGCCGTCAGGTGGAAGAACCGCTCGCCGGTGATGTCTGCATGTGTATACGTTCGTCAAGTAGGGGAATAAGGGTAGGCCGCTCACCAGCATGCCGCGCATTGGCAATTACTGCGATGGCTGAAAAGATCCACGGTGGGCTAATCAGTCGCAGGAAATCAGTGGCAAAGGTGAATAACACGGAGTAGCACATACGCTGCCATCAGTAAAGTGTTCGTCGTCGAGTAGCCGAGAGTGGCCGTCAACCTGAGCTCAGCCCAAGCACATGTGAACTCAGTCACAACTTTCTTGGTTCGCATGAACACTTACGTTGGGAAGAAATTAATGAAACTGAGTCCTAGCAGTTGTGCACACGACATGAACATGAACAGCGGAACCTTGGGGTCTTTCAGCGCCAATTTCAGACCTTCGAAGACCCTGACAATGTAATTGGTATTTGGGCCTCTGCTAGACGTGGACAACGTACGAGTCTTGCTCGGAGTCCTGATCAGCCTCCCCAGCATCTTCTGCCAGCCGGACTTGTGCCAAGTGTCTCTCTGGAGCACTCAGCCACCTAGTATTGTTTGGCTGCTGAAGTCAGAAAAGAACCCAGAAAAATGTCGGATCACACCGTTGGATACACACGTAATCTGGAAGTAACCACCTGGATATTTCCGTTAAATAAAGAGGTAAGCAACTATCACGAACATCAAACGTACATGGCCATGAAACCGATGAAGACTGTTATGGCACCTTCGATATAGAAAAGCCTGGTGTTCCAGCGTGAGGGAGTGGTGTCTGATCACATCATGACCATGAATAGCCGCTAAACTTAAACCCACCATCTCCATGCCGCGATGCCTATCGCTCCGTTCATATTTCCAAGAATGCCCGCTGCCCATAACTAGGGCCACCGAGAGGTCAGGGGGTGGTATCTGGAGATGGAAGACGGAGAGGCTCACGCTACCGAACGCATTAGAAATAAGGAGTCCGG
Source organism: Singerocomus inundabilis (assembly GCA_038089075.1). Lineage (NCBI taxonomy): Eukaryota > Fungi > Basidiomycota > Agaricomycetes > Boletales > Boletaceae > Singerocomus > Singerocomus inundabilis. The sequence continues at coordinate 11,808 of JBBPKD010000317.1, forward strand.
CGTAGAGAACAGCAGATCGGAGAGCTAATTCCTACAGCGAGAAGGGTCTATCGTAATCATACGATATGATCGGTGTCACACGAACTTTTCGCGTGTACCATCTTGACAAAAGATAGATGGCGCCGGGGTAGAATGCGGCCTGAAACGGCTCTTCTTATCAGGTCGTCTCTTCGTCTCGGATAGATTGCATAGCCTTACCTCCGGTAACCCAATGAAGACACGACAGACCATGATGCCGGCGAAGTTGTGTGTGATACCAGTGAGGGCACTTGTCAAGCCCCACAGGACAACACAAGTCCCAATGTAAAAGGAGGGTCTAGGAAGGTCAGGTGCTCCGCACCAATGCTATCTGAGGATATAAACATGTGGCTGACCTCGAAACACAATTGAGGGCCTTCAGATAGTTTGACCTGCTGCCCCTATGGAGGTGCTGAAGAACGTACCATGTTGGAAGGAATTTGTGCCGGAGCATACGATGCATAAAGGATGGCCACTACCGTATCATACTGAGCGTCTGTCATATTCGTGAGTCATTGGACCGGATAAGCGGGTGAGATCATACCGGATAAACGCAAGTCTGTCTGTAAGCCTTTGAGCCGTGCAGCCGAAATTGCGACGCGCTGCAACATCACAAGATGAGGTCTATCAACACAACGGGCCCACATCGCACACCATACGCGACGCACATCGATGTAGTTCATCAAATATATGATGACGATGGTGGGCAACAAACGAAAGTCGAGCTTCCGAACGAGTTGCCGTTCTTCAGTTCGTCGTCGTTCTACCTGCAGGATTGCATGAACATCATGTACGCTGTCAGCAGACGCATCCTCCTTGTACGATTCGTGTTTCTTCTCTGACTCGATCAGCATGGTGAATACAAAGGAGAAGTGGGGGCTCCCAAGAACTAACCCGCTGGGATATAAAGGAGCACTCACAATGTCCATGGCTTTTCTTTTCTCATGACTTTACTGATGCCCATTCGGCTAACAGTACGTGGAGGTATTTCATGGTATCAAAGTATTGGTTGAATCAGACGTCAGGAAGTGTGTCTGCTAGATGTGAGGATGTAAGCGTCATGACGGCGATAAATATGCCAGAAGTCTACGATAACAAGAATGCAAGAGAGGTTGATGAAGTCGATGAAGTAAGGATGGAAAAACAGATGGGTAGTTCATGAGTGAAATGTATGGGAATTCTGCGTGTGACTGATTCTTCTCCACACACAAGATGCGCGTGTTGGTACAGTGTTGTTCAGGGGTTAAGGTGGGATACTGGACTCGAAAGCTTCACCAAGTGCCTGCATGCGTCCCGGTTATCGCGTAATTTTCCGTGATATACCATGAAAGCGGCGCGAGTGTTCCATCCCCACTGACAAGTGTATCTCCACGACTCGACGGGCCGATATACACAACACACCTAGAGGTGGACACGCAGCCGGATGTGGTCCGAGAACACCGGGCAAAGGTGGATTAATTACATGTGGGTTTGTACTAAAGCGGTCGACATACCTCGGCGGTCGTCCCATAGGGTGAGAGACGCCAAGGTTTGGAGTGACGCCGAGCGCTTATATACATATGTCTTGTGAGTGGTGCAAGAAACATAGCAAGAGCTACAAAAGAGGATGTGGAGCCGGGCCAACTGGGACGAAATGGGTGAAGCTAAAGACGAATGGGTGTTGAGAATTAGAGCGCACCTCAAATATTTAATCAGGCCTCTAGCATCCAGGGACCAGTTCTTGGCCTATGATTTCTTGCGGCACAATCTCAACGGAGAAAAAACTGATTCAAATAGATATCCAGCATGTAAGAACCACACTGCCTGCGGGAGAATCATGATGCAATAACCGACCACAATCGATCGCATACTAGTTGAGTAACTCCCAATAGCCAATACAGTAGGAAGCTGGAAACACTTCCAAGCCATCAGGGTCGAGAGAATGATCCTGGCTCGGTACAACTGGATTGACTCACATACCTCACCGTGAACTGCCAAATCGAGTGTTTAGCATTGGGTATATGGGATTTGGAATATTCCTTCTTCTGGCCTAGATCTCGAGTCCGTTTGAAAGAGTCCGAGCCACAATATCGCTTGGGTATTTGGACATCGCAGACGTTCTCACCCTTACTCAGTACTGGTCCCTTCCTGAATCAGGCGCACAAAGGATATGTATACACGTATGACGAAAGATTCTGATAGGTACAGCGCATTGAATAAGAGGGGTAATTATCTATTGTTGGCGAAGGGGTCCGCAAAATTTTTCGGAATTTCATGATAAATCGATGTGACAGTCAAAAAATCTAAACGTACCAACTGGCACAGCACCAGTAGCCAATGAATCACGCCTGGTCCGGCTCGGCGAGAGGCGGTGGAGGCGGAGGGAGGCCTAGTCGATACGGCAATGTTGATGAAGCAGACATCGCGATGATGGATAGAAGGGATCTCACCCATCGAGTGATGGACAGAGGAATCAGTAACCGAGGACGATTTATCGACGGTCGTGGTGTTGTTCGAGTTGCTGGTTGTGTTTGTGTTATTGGTGTTTGTAAGTGTCTGATTTCCTGCCACGTCGTTGAAGGTGCTATTGGAAGCATTGACATTCGACGCGCCCTGGAAGAAAGGCATGGTGGATGAGGAGAAGATCCCAATTAGCCAATCAAAGCAAGTCTTTGTCATTGGCGATAAACAAATATAAATATATATCTGAGTCAACAGACACTGCCATCGACATTCGACGACCACTTTCACCATTACCACCAACACTTTTCATACAACACAATGGCAAGAAACTCCATTTGTAGAGTGCCCCAAGGTAGGGCACGCTCCAGCACTCCCACACACTCTTTGACTGCGATCAAGCAGCCAGCCATCTCTGTCGCGCGCTCCAAACGCCAGCGCAAGCAAGAATACTTCAAACAGCAACATAGACGCCGGGCATTCGCAGCCCGGCGTGAGAAACGCTCGCAATGGGTTAAGATGGCCCTTGACACCATACGGATTGTCCTTGGAGATGGAAAGTATGTCACACAGAGGTTCTTCACCGATTCCCTTCCACCAGTGGCTCTGTCCCCTTTCCAGTATATGACCCCCGTGGTTGTGGTTAGCCCTCAAGGAAATGCACTGCCCAATGTAGTGCATTCTTTCTACGATATTGCGCCGCAAATCGTTATCAGCCAACAAGGAACCACGTTTTACCCGCATTGCTCGCCTGAGCTTGCCAACTGGCGGAGGTCTAGGGCAATTGCGCCTGCTTCTGGACCAAGCACGATTCGATTTGTATCCAGATCCACTCTAACCGCTGCAAGGAACTTGATTAGCGAAAACCCGCGATTTATGAAGCAACACCCTAATGCACTGCCTACGTCTACCGTAGGTGTGCTCTCTTTTGCATCCGCTAAGCGTCCAGGTGGTGGATTCTCGCGTGGAGGTGACGAACAAGAAGAAACTCTTGCACGCTCGACTTCACTTATAGCTAGCTTACGATCAACGCAGGCCAAGGAATTCTATCAGACCCACAGGAAGTTTTTGAATACCGATGGTGCTGGCTTGCATGATCATTCCATGGTGTATAGTCCTGGTATCATCGCATTTCGTAGAGATTGCGACGACGACATCGATCCATCATCACCTCGTTTCAGTTCGACCATCGCCCCATATCTCATCAATGTTCTTTCAAGTGTACCTGTCAATGCCGCTGCCATTCGTCAAAATTATCGTATCACCTCTTCGGATGCGCACATCTTTGAGGAAGGTATACGAAATACGATGCGGGACCGCATGGCGCGTGCGTTGCATATCTTCGAGATTCGTGGTGATCGCGCTCTCGTCCTCGGTGGATTTGGATGTGGTTCTAGCCAAAACAACGTTGAAATGGTGGCAGAGCTTTGGGCAGAGCTTTTGGTCTGTGGAACTCGGGGAACGACAATAGTAGGCAAAGAGGAGACTAAACCCGCCAAATTTAAGGGGACGTTTGAGGAGATTGTTTTTGCACTTCCAGGCAGACTTTTCGCGCCGTTCAAACGCGCATTTGAAATGAAGATTCTGGAGATGGATGTGATCTCGGCGATGAGTGAGTAGTTAAATGGGCTCGCACGCTTCGTAGGTTTCTGATGGTGTCCAGGTTAATGATGTATTTCGTGAGCTGCCCACGTATCTTCCTGTTGTCCTAGTTTCGTATATTATTTCGGGTTTACGTCGCCTTTGGTACTGAGTATGAGGGCTGCTAGTGTGTTCAAGTTGTGGCCCCCTTGTGCTCACAAAATGTCTATCTATTATTATCCTATTTCATTGATATTCTACTCTGACCCTTACATCGAGCACCATTCCCCGAAATCGTGTTTCTATTCCCTATCATCGCTCCTAGGATGACAGCGTTACCGAAAATCATGATTTGCGGTATGGTTCATCGCAAATGCTGAGGTTTCTTATAGTGTTCCTGAGACCCGATTAACAGGCAGCCCCAGATGGGCCCATGATGAAGTACACGAGCTTTTCACCGGTATCGCGCAAGTTATCGTACGTCAATTCTAGTACACTGCTCATACATATACACAACACATCCGTCCATGTTCACGGAACATCCATCCAGGCGGACGATGCGCCCAATCGCGCCGAATTCCTCGCCCGCTTCCAGCCTGGTGGGCCATACGAGGGCACCGTCGGGATCTACAGGCGCAACATATCCGCTGCGCGGATCGGGGTGTACGACCGCGAGCTCGTGACTGGGCTGCCGCCCGGCGTGGGATGGATCGCACACAATGGGGCGGGGTACGATCTCGTCGACGTGCATGCGTGCAAAGAAAAAGGCGAGCGAAATTGGGCGCTCTTTGTTTCTGCTGCATCCGATAGTAATCCATTCCGTCCGCTCCTCAGGTATCCGCGTGTCCAATACCCCCGGGGCCGTCGACGAGTCCACCGCCACCACGGCACTCTACCTCATCCTCTCGACCCTCCGCCACTTCTCCAAGGCTGAGCGCTCGTTGCACGCGGGTACTTGGAAGACCCCCATCTCGTCCGGGGACACGCACGACCTGTCGGAGCGCACTCTCGGTATCCTCGGGTTGGGCGGGATTGGCTTGTGCCTGGCGCACCTTGTGCACGCGTTCCCGATGCGGGTTGTGTACCACAGCCGGCGCCGCGCTGTAGACGCACCCGTGTGGTGTGAATATGTCGAGAGCATCGAGGCATTGTGTGCGCAGGCGGACGTGCTGAGTATCCACGTGCCGCTGCGCGCGGAGACGGTGCATCTCGTCGGGGAACGCGAGATTCGGGCAATGAAGCGGGGGAGCATCATCGTGAACACGGCCAGGGGGAAGGTGCTGGACGAGGCGGCAGTGATTCGGGCGTTGGAAGATGGACAGGTGCATTTGCGTTGCGTTCCGTCCCTAGTCGTGTTTGCTGACGATTTCCCGTGTCGTTGTTGGTTGTGGCGGGGTCACCTGCTATGTCCGCGCTGACATGCGACCGTCCATGGACTCTAGTTGGCATCTGTCGGTTTGGACGTGTTCCCGGACGAACCGCACGTGAACCCTCGGTTGCTTGATTTCCCACAGAATGTGCTGTTGCCGCACGTCGGGACGCGTACGCAAGACACCGAACGAAAGATGGAAGTCCGCGCAATGATGAACTTGAGGGATTTCCTGCTGACTGGATCGGGAAGGGACCTCGTGCCAGAGTTGAGATGACTCGTCTCTAGTGCACATGCGTGCGTGTGTGTTTATCGCACACGGTGTGGCGTTCTCGACAGTCATGAGCGGTGCACATCGTTCATTTTCATCAGCACACACTAGTCAGTCTAGTCGTTACGAAGTAGAAGAATCATATTTCGCCTGTAAACACAATGTCCAGAAGTGCACTAGAGTTCCAAAGCGCTTGTCGACAACATTAAGCCTTTACAACACGCATATCTCTTCACCCACTCTCTGCTCTGATCTGTCTTGCATCTATTTCATCTCCGATATCCTTTATCCTACTCGTGTGCTATATTTTCTTAACAAGATATGGCGCGCCGACCTCGAATCATGATTTGCGGTCAGACACCGAGTCCGATGTATAATCGCCGTTTGTGAGCACTGATGTAAATAATTGCTTTGATCTCCCAATTCTACAGGATATATCGTCTGGGCACACGATGCAGTCCACCAGCTCTTTGATGGCCTCGCAGACGTCGTTGTACGTCCTCTCGTCCCCTCTTCCAACTCGACCTTGTTCTTGTCTTCTCCTCCCATAGCACATGGACTCCCCCAACCGCGCCGACTTTCTCGCAGGTTTGAAGCCGGGCGGGAAATACGACGACATAGTCGGTCTCTATCACAGGAATAAGTCTGCAGACCAGATTGGGGCGTTCGACAGGGAGATTATCGACGCGCTCGCAGCGACCGGCACTGTCAAGTGGATTGCACACAACGGGGCGGGGTACGACCAGATCGATGTGTCCGCGTGTGCTGCCAGAGGTAAACATGAAACAGCCCTCTACTTCACTTCCTGATTCTGTCCCATTTCTCCTCCCGTAGGTATCCAGGTATCCAACACGCCTACGCCCGGCACGGGCGACGAGAGTACCGCTACCACGGCGCTATACCTCGTCATGTCCACTCTCCGCCACTACTCCAAGGCCGAGCGCTCCCTGTACGCAGGCACTTGGAAGACCCCAATCTCGTCTGGGGACACGTACGACCTCTCAGAGCGCACGCTCGGTATCCTCGGACTCGGCGGTATTGGATTGCGTCTAGCCCACCTCGCACACGCGTTCCCGATGCGGGTCGTGTACCACAACCGGCGTCCCGCAGTGGATTCACCCACGTGGTGCGAATACATAGAGAGCATCGAGGGGTTGTGTGCGCGGGCGGACGTGTTGAGCATCCATGTGCCACTCTGCGCGGAGACGGTGCATCTTATCGGGGAACGCGAGATTCGGGCAATGAAGCGGGGGAGCGTCGTCGTGAACACGGCTAGGGGAAAGGTACTGGACGAGGCAGCTGTGATCCGGGCGTTGGAAGATGGGCAGGTGCGTACGTTGCTGGTACTTTGAGTTGTGTTTGCCGACGCGATTGTCCGCTGTTGTTGTCGGTGACGGCGGGGTGATTATGTTGTCTGCGCTGGCGACCGCTGACGGACTCTAGTTGGCTTCTGTCGGTCTGGACGTGTTCCCGAACGAACCGCACGTCAATCCCCGGCTGCTCGACTTCCCCCAGAACGTGCTGTTGCCACACGTTGGTGCTGGTACGCAAAACACGGAGCGGAAAAAGGAGGTCCGCGCGATGACGAACCTGAGGGATTTCTTGCTGACCGGGTCTGCAAAGGACCTCGTGCCAGAGTTGAGATGACTTGTTTCCACGTGTACGCACGTGTGTGTGCTTATCGCACACGGTGCGGCGTTCTCTGCAGTTATATCAGGACTGCTAGGCTTCGTAGCGGAGCGATCTTTCGACGTGTTGGACATTAGAACAGAAGTTTAGTGAGTCCGTAAGTACATGAGCAACTCGGGATGGACAGGAGATAAGGAGGGAAAAACCGGGAACGCGAAGTGACTAATGTATGCTAAGGCCCGTCGGAAATAAACTGAACGTGACTTACCCCCCCAAGGATCGCGTCTCGAGATCAGCTGAAATGGTCTCCAGTGTATCAAACCATACTTGCTCTTTATGTTCAAGGGAGAAACAACGCCATTGGTCTCGTTCGAGCATCCCATCTTCTCAATCGCACAGAGATATGAGTAAGGCAAGTTATAAGCAATGCACCTTGTTTATTTCCGTCAGCCTACACAAGAAGTCATTGCAAAGTAGAATTCATTCAAAAAATCATATCGTCTCGCCCGTGGGTACAATTTCTAGAAGAACACCAGAGCGGCTTCCGCGTTTCAAAGTGCTTATCGACGCATTTCGTCGGCCCGGGTCCGGACCGAGTGGGCCGGGAGTGACAAGGCTGCCGTACCCATATCTCCTTCCCCACCCTCCGCTCTAGCCTATCTCGCGTCCATTTCATCCCTGATATCCTTTATTCCCCTTGTGTGCTGTATTTGTTCAGCAAGATATGGCACACCAACCTCGAATTATGATTTGCGGTCAGACACCGAGTCCAATGTATGATCGTCGTTTGCGGGCGCTGATGCGAGTGATCGCTTGGATCTCCCAATTCTTCAGGAAACATCGCCTGGGCACACGATGCAGTCCACCAGCTCTTTGACGGCCTCGCAGACGTTGTCGTACGTCCCCTCGTCCTCTCCTCCGTGTCGACCCTGTTCTTACCTCCCCTCTAGCACATGGACTCACCCGACCGCGTCGACTTTCTCACCGGTTTGAAGCCAGGTGGGAAATATGCTGGCACGGTCGGTCTCTATCGCCACAACAACTCTGCGGATCAGATTGGGGTGTTCGACAAGGAGATTATCGACGCACTCGCAGCGACGGGCAGCTTCAAATGGATCGCGCACAACGGGGCGGGGTACGACCAGATCGATGTGTCCGCGTGTGCTGCCAGAGGTAACGCATCAAACCCACTCCCGCTTCCGATCCCGATTCCGCTTCCGATTTCGGCTGACCTCCCACACCTAGGGATCCTGGTGTCCAACACCCCCGGTGCGGTGGACGAGGGTACCGCTACCACGGCGCTCTACCTTATCATGTCCACCCTCCGCCACTACTCCAAGGCCGAACGTTCCCTGTACGCAGGCACTTGGAAAACGCCGATCTCGTCTGGGGACACGCACGACCTGTCGGAGCGCACGCTGGGTATCCTTGGGTTGGGCGGGATCGGCCTGCATCTGGCCCACCTCGCACACGCGTTCCCGATGCGTATCGTGTACCACAACCGGCACCCCGCCGCAGACGCACCCGCGTGGTGCGAATACGTCGAAAGCATCGAGACACTGTGTGCGCGAGCCGACGTACTGAGCGTGCACGTACCCCTGCGCGCAGAGACGGTACACCTCGTCGGAGAGCGCGAAATTCGGACGATGAAGCGGGGGAGCGTCATCGTGAACACGGCGCGCGGAAAGATTGTCGACGAGGACGCGATGATTCGCGCGCTCGAGGACGGTCACGTGAGTCTGTCGCTTTTTGTCTTGGAGGGACGTGGTTGATGGATGTGTTGGGTTCTGTTAGCTGTCTGCGGTCGGGCTGGACGTCTACCCCAACGAGCCGTCGGTCAACCCGCGCCTGCTCACGTTCCCGCAAAACGCGCTCCTCCCGCACATGGGCACAGAGAACCAGGACTCGCAGCGCCGCATGGAAGTCCGTGCGCTCACCAATTTGAGAGACTTTTTGCGCAACGGCACATGCAAGGACGTGATACCCGAGTTGAAAAGTAGACTATAGAAGCGTCTACAGACAACACGTTCACACCCCATGTTTACTTGGTTCATGTTGGGAGTAGAAATCGTTTCTTTTGGATTGGATCTAGTCCATGTACTACTACAGCGAGTGTACGAGTACAGCGTAGAGCGTATGTGACAACAATCAGTCTCCCCACCTTGTACCATCGTCTTCTACAGCTTCACCTGTGGCATTACTTGACCATGACCCACCTCCCCCTTGGCCCTCTCGCGCAATTCTCGTCGCAAGATCTTTCCCGAAGCGCTAAAGAGAAACCCAACATCATGAGCACAGCTCCAGCACCATGCATGATCCTCATACTGACCTTTTCGGAATCTGCTCCACAATGATGACACCCCCACGTAGTTTCTTGTGCGTCGCCACGCGTTCAGCGATCCACGCCTGAACACCGAGTGCAAACGCGGCGCCGTCGTGTGGTGCGATGCGGTGTGTGGGTACGATGTATGCCCTGTAGGATGAATGCCCACCCGCATGGAGCGAACATTCAGAGAACATAGAAGAGGGAAGAGGCAGAGTAATACGGCGCACCTGGGTAACTCAGTCGCCTCTCCTTCATCATATATGCCAATGGTAGCTGCATCCGCAACCTCGGGATGTTGAAGAAGCAGTGCCTCGAGCTCTGCGGGTGGCACTACGCGTCATACCCGATTTGTCCATCAGTCAAAGAAAAAAAACTCCAAGGCGACAATCATGATCCTTGCCTTGGAAACCCTATTGAATATAATAAACCAAGTAGACCAAAGAGAGAAAGAAGCACGCGAGTTGGGTGTGAGTACCAAGAAACCACGGCAGACAAGAGCGAGGGTACACTCGCCTTGTACTTGATAAGCTCTTTGCGTCTGTCGATGATCGTGAGGAATCCCTCTGCGTCGCTGACAGCGATATCCCCCGTCTTTAACCACCTGTCAGGTGTGATTGCTGACGCTGTTGCACTGGGATTATTCAGGTACCCCTGGTAGCGAATCGAGACGTGAGCAAACTGCAAGTGGGACAGTTGGCACCCAAAGCACACACCTTCATCACCGTCGGTCCTCGGATCCATATTTCGCCCGCACCATCAATGGCGGTAATGACCTAGAGCATAATACCACACATTCAGCATGTGTCGGCAACCGACAACCAGAAAGAAAACAGACATACCTCTCCCGCGTCTTCGCGGACCAGGCGAACCTCCAGGTTAGGTAGAACCCGACCGACGGAACCGCCATGTTTCTTGGCGTATTCCGGTTGTAGTACGGTGACTGTCGGGGAGGTCTCTGTAAGACCATATGCTAATGTTGCAGAAAGCAAGTGGGTCAGTGCAACGGCTTGGAATGACAGACTGGTGGACGCACCCTGACAGATGGTGGCATTGGCTCCGACTTTTCGGAGACGCTTTTCCACGGCTGCGGTGAGCTCTGCTCCCAAGGGAGCGGCACCAGAGAACACCACTCGTACCGACCCCAAATTGAACTTTTCAACGGCTGTCAATGGAAGCGTCAGCCTATGAAGTTGGCCAGACAATGTTTGGTTTTCGTCATGCAACGTGTGGATATCCATCCACATACAAAAGAGGGATACATACCCTCGTGACGAGAAAGCACGACCAATATGGGTGGAACAATAAACAAAAATGTTGCCCTGTATCGTTCCACGGCCTCACAAAATTGCACTGGATCGAAACCCCCGACGACCACCGTCGGTGTGCCCAGTGCGAGGGGAAAAAGTACCAACTTGACTGCGCCATAAATATGGAAATACGGCAACGGTCCAAGGACCACGTCAGGATGTGGTCCTTTAATGTCCTTGGGCAAAGACGGGGTCAGACACGGGGTCGTGCTCGGCCACATTGGCCGCGCGATGTCGATGAGTGAGGTGAGATTGAAGTGAGTTGTTTCGACACCCTTGGGTTTTCCTGTCGTTCCAGAGGAATAGCAGAGATACAACGTCTCGTCGGATCGTTTCCCATCAAAGCTGACCTCATTCGGAAGTGCACCACGACCAAAGAATGTCTCGAGCTGAGCGAGGTGGGCAAACTCGGCTGGTACAAGGTCAGGCACGCCAGTAATCCAATGGCAGGTCACCAGCACGATTCTGGAGCGGATCTCGGATTCGGTGCAACCGATAGACTTGAGGGTGGCCTGTACGATGTGGGCGAGTGCAGGGTGTGCAAAGATGAAGTGTACACCGGCGTGGGTGTATTGGTATGCCAACTCGGCGGCGGTGTAGGCACTGTTAGCAAGGGTAGCACGAAAACCGGCGGCGGCGACGCCATGCAAGAGAACGGGCCACGCGATGTTGTTGGGGCAGAAAATGAGAATGGTGGGTGTAGAGGTGGGCTGGGCAGAGTGTGCGAGAGGAGCGGGAGGGCTCTGAAGGGAATACGCGAATTGGAGGGCGTACGAGCGGAGGGCAGCCCGGGTGAGGATGACACCAGTAGCTGCATCAATGAAAGCAGGCGAGGTAGCAGGAAAGCCACCGACGAGGTGTGGGCTGTCGGGGTTGATTCCTAGGAGGTGAGTGAAGATGGACCTGCGAAACAAGGGCACATCTGGGAGTGGGGAGGTCAGGACGAGGTCTGGCATGGCTGTGCGAAAACAAGTGCAGTGGAGGGCGAGTTACTTAAATGGTTCTGTATGGGGGTCATCGGGTAACTGATAGTCGCAAGACCTGAGAGGGCCACTCTAGCTGTGCAAAAACAAGCACAGTGAGAGGGCGAGTTACTCAAACGGTTTCGTAAGGGGGTTATCGGGTAACTTGCAGTCGCCAAGGTGTCACTACGTTACGTGTAGGGTCGAGGATGGTCAAAGGCAGTGCCTGTTTTGATGGCCATCTAATCTTATCATTGCAAGTCCATGTGCACGTCGGCCTCTGATTGGCT
>JBBPKD010000318.1:0-23997 GCA_038089075.1 Singerocomus inundabilis
AACACAATGCGCGCACCGCGCAAACAGCTGCGCGGGTTACAGTGCTGGAACGCGGCGCGCACACAAACAGTTACGCGAGACACAGCACAGAACGCGGTGGGAATAAATGTGCATCTATGGCGTCATACCCTCCAAGGTCCGTGCCCGCCTCGATTACCACGCTGCGCAGCTCCAGTTGTTACAACTGAGATTCTACCAAAGTCTGCACCAACGATGATGGCATCGTACTGTTCTTGCATCATCGTTCGACGGTACGTTGTCTGGAGGGGTTCTCATGTGGGGGACTCTACAGACTGGTTTACGCTTCGTCGTCGAGATCCCACTTGGCAAGGCTTCCTTGCTGGCTTAACCCAACAATGCACTCCATGGAGGCCAGCAAGCGCTGACTGTTGGTGCCTCTGATAAGAAAACCGCTTTTCCCGTCCTATCTTATCTTAGGTTACCAGCCTTTTCGCTGGATCGCGCTCTCACATCCACCACCTCCTGTGGTCACGGTTCTGGCTTGATCGCGGCCGGTAGTTCATCTAAACATCCCTGGAAAGGGAAATGATTCAGAGTTCCCCCCACAGGAGCTTCTACAGCCCAACGCCACATACCTTGTTGTGGCTGTTTCCGTGGGTGCCATACACGGGTCTTGATCCTAGGAGAGGGGCATCCGACTGTTTGGTACCTCTGATTTATCCTTTCCTTGCGCCCGGACACACATGTCCAGGGTCGACCCCCGTTTCGAATCCCAGACTACAACTGCGCACCTCTCGAATCATGTGACGCCCAGTTGGGATCTCGCATCGCGCCCTCTTTTGTGCTCGTTTACCACCGTTGCCATTTTCACGCGGTGGACATGCCAACCTATGGAGGTCTCACTTTCACACACAGTCAGGTTGGGCACTGCAATGAAAGACTCCGATCGAGGTGGGTGTCAGTCCTACGCGCACTGAATGCTATTATCACTGCTTTCGATTTTACTTTTTGTATTGAACACACGCTCCTATTCGGGGAATACACTGATGGGCGCTGAACCAAGACTCCAAAAAGGTCTCAAGTGGCAGGCGCCACATCAGTCTCTCCATCGTTCTGTTCATAATGATAATGAAACATAAATCCACATGACTGTCGACAGTGTCCCGTCTAGCCAAGATCCATACACGCACGTGTCCAACATGCGCACTACCCAAAGCTATCGCAGCAGGGACATATGCTTATTGTGCACCCTGAGAGGTCGAACGTTCTTCTGCGATACTTGTGTTCCTCGTTGGAGCGACCATGTGCAGCGGGTCTCCCGCGATGTCTCCGGACGTGGATACCCACGATACTCCTGTGCGCATTCGTCTCCATGGTGTATACAGATCGTAAGTACCGTATCCTCGATCGTGTTTGGAACCCGTGACGTTTTCCTCGTTCGACTTGGTCGTCAAGGCAGCAGCTCAACGTGTGGCGCACTTTCTTGTTCGGCCTTGTATGACCGTATTCGATTTGTTTCAGGGATTTTCCTTTGGGCGCGTCGTATATGTTGGATCCCTGTCTTTCACAGAGAAGTGTGGATGTCTAATCTTGTTGAGTTGCGTATGGGCATGTTCCATCTTAGTCAGTCTCTTATCTTCCCCCTAATTGGGGCGGAGACAAACGTGCACACATACCCTTGTCAAATCGTGCGTTTGATGGAAAGCTAGCCTGATACTGCCGAGTTTCATCTTTTTGCTTTCTCCCCTTGGCGTTTGTTCGCTTCGCAGGGGCAAGAGCATGATGCATGATTTGGCTTTTTTTTGGGCGTTTACAACCCATCATGAAGTGTCAGACGCGTCGAATCATTTTGTCGTGAAAGATGGCCACCTCTCATTGTTATCCGTCATGCCAAGGTCGGTCGTCGGAGTGGTGGGTGAACCCATGTTCGTCGGCAACGCCTCGATGACTGATGCCATCGCACAAAGGCCAGCAAAGTGGATGCATTTCGCAGTGCCTCCGAGGCAGTTGTGATCGTCTAAGGATTGTTCTCTCAGGCGGGGTTGATTGACAAATAAGCATATCGTGATGTGTAAATGTGAGCTGTCTCACGATGACATGACGAGGGCAGTACACTCGGTGTGGCAGTGCATTTTCGCTAGCTTGGGAGTGGAAGGTGCCACGGCTGACCATCGTCACATGGGTGCTCTACGATATGCTGCGCTAGGCTTTACGCTAAAATAATGAAGCATTTCGTACAGATGAATTGAGGCGGTACTGCTGACCCACATCTCCCATGTGTCCACAAGGCACCACGCACAAGGCTATGCCTTGACCTGAAGTGCCGAGGACCAAACATACTATAGGGTTATGTACATGGAACGGAAAACAAGGAACACCCTTGTGAACGACGGATTGATCCACTCCCGAGCCCGGGGCCCACTACCCTGTTTCCCAAGACCACGACACGGCGTTGCTTTTAGACTGGAATTACCGTACCGCCGACGATCGGTGCCGCGAATCTGCACTGTAAATTAAACCCTCCCGGAGATCGGTCAGTGTGCGATGCCTAGTCAACCGAGGTATCTAGCATTGTCAAGCATTGTCGCGCCCGAGACGCACGCATGAGCAAGTGAACTCATGTCCTGGGAATCTTAATGTCCACTGTACCAGTTTTTTTTTTCGCTGCGTGCAACAAAGAGGTTGTTGTCGAGGGTATCGTCGGTGGTGATTAAAAGTGGGATAGTGTTGCGCAGACGACGTGATACACAAATACATGGCCCTGTTTCCACATCAAACACGTGAAGCAACGCAGATCTTCGACCCATCCCTTGTTCCGAGTGTACGACACGGTCACATGTGTACGCAGTATTTGCCATGAGGGGGATGACCCAGCATTTGCAACCACCAACCGATGGCCCCGGCGCGCTGAGCAACGTAGCCCCAATGGGTGGTGTGAGGAGACGTGGCGTTGCCGGAAGCCCCCGACTGAGAGGGCTCGTCATCGCGCACGTTCGTCGGTTGGTCAGGCTCCATATGTCCACTCGAAACACGAACAGAAGAGCCCCATCGTCGGTGTACGCGTGCCGATCAGGAATGACCCGTGCTGCGAATATAGCGACCGCCGCTCCGAAAGACCCTCGTATCTGCTGGCTGGGACACGAACGTCGGACATGATGACACGGGTCAGGCAAGTTGCACCCGTTGACGCGTGTTGTGCGATGCGTCGCGAATGTCGTTGTTTGCCTGGCAACGCCTGGTCGAGGGCGTCGTCGACCCCCTGGACGCGTCTGTGTCTTCCTGCACCGGGTGAGTGGTCTGCCGGACGAGCGTGGGGACTTGGCAGGAACGAGGAGGAGGAGGAGGACCTCTCGTCTGTTCGGCTTGGAACGTTCCTCCAAGGCGGTCCGGGTCTACCGCCACCAAACACGTAACGATCCCATCTAGGCCGTGCTGGCAGCGGATATAACTGTCCTGCTCTGCCTCATAGCTTATCTCATACCTTGCCCTGCTCTTTCTTTCCTCCTCTCATCTTCCCCCATCATGCCCTCCTCTCTCGAGGTCTACGAGCAGGACAGAAACGACAGACCCCCCTTCTTGCTCTCCTGGGCAGAGGTCAAGCTACTGTCCATCACTGGAGTACGTATCCCGCCTTCACTCTTCCGACGCGCCTGCTCACTCTGCACCCTGTTCCCCAGGTTGGATTCTTCCTCGATGGTGCGTCTACAGCCTGGCCTTGTTGTTATTGCCGTTGACCACGCTCAACACAGCCTACGATCTGTTCATCATTAACGCACGTGTCTCCCCATAACCACACTCCCCGTCACTCATGGTTGTCCCTATTCTAGCCTGTCTCGACCATGCTGCAATACAGGTTGTACGGCGGAAAGAGTCTTCCTTCCAACCTCTCCGGTTTGCTAAAGGCTTCGGCAAACATTGGCAGCGTCATTGGTCAATTTAGTTTCGGTACGTACAAATCTATACATTCGTGCCTCACAGCACGCGCTGAGCGTGCCATCTAGGATATCTCGCGGATTCCCTTGGTCGCAAAGCAGTTTGTACGCCCCCATCTATTTGCTCTCGAAGCACGGAAAACTGACCCACACAAGATGGCAAGGAACTCATGCTGATCATCGTCGCGACCATCCTCTGTATCTCATTACCGACCGGTGCGTCCACCCCATCTGTACATCGGAACTTGGAAACCAATTTATTCCCAAGGTGACCTTTCCCCGAACGGTTCCCTGATCTACTTGTCCATGTTTCGCATCCTTCTCGGTGTTGGCGTGGGTGGCGACTATCCCATGTCCGCCTCCGTTACCAGTGACCGCGCCTCGGTCCGTAAGCGAGGCACGATGCTTGCTTATATCTTCGCCAATCAGGGTTGGGGAAGCTTGATCGGAAGCTTGGTCGTCATCGTCGTTCTCGCCTGCTACAAGCATGTTATGAATGACTTGGGTGAGACATCCAAGGTTGACGGAGGTCGGTCGCCCTTGTTGCACTTGAGCTATCACTCCCCATTGAACATATGATTGTTCCTCAGTATGGCGGATTTGCGTCGGTCTTTCCCTCGTGCCTGCTTTTGCCACACTATACCAACGTCTAACGCTCCCCGAATCGAAACGTTACCAAGCCGCGCAGCGCATGAATGAAGACACCGAAATCCTGAAAGAAACGAAACCAACATCCACCGTATCGGAGGATGAGGTAGACGACGCCCCCATCGAGAAAAAAGCCCATTTCAGAGGTACCAAGGCTCATTTTATAGCGCATATCATCGTCCACTCACATCTGGTCAGAATTTTTGGATTACTTCTCTGAATGGCGTCATGCGAAAATTCTCATTGGCACATGTGCTTGCTGGTTCCTGCTGGATATCGCGTACGTGTGCGTTTCCATGGAAGCAGGCCACTGGGTTTAGCGACCACTCGATTCTAGATTCTACGGTATCAATCTCAACCAAAACGTCGTGCTCCAGGAGATTGGATACGCTGGCAAGACCGGTACAGCATGGGAAAAACTCTTCAAGATCTCCACCGGAAACATCATCATTACCGTACTTGGATTCGTACCCGGTGGGTAATTCGACGTGGATCATGAGCCCGCTTTCTGACTGGTGACGTTTTTCGTCTTGCATCTTAAGGCTACTATGTCTCGGTATTGACGATCGAGAAGCTCGGTCGTAAGACCATCCAGCTCATGGGCTTCCTTATGGAAGCGCTTTTCTGTAAGCCCCTTTTCGCCCACCGCCCGCATGATGTGGCGTCGACTGAATTTGCACTATCGTTAGTGGGCCTCTTGGCGGCCAAGTTCAAAACGTTCGACAAGGCGTCGTTCATTGTCTGCTTCACACTCCTACAGGTACACCTAGGCATTATTCGTGTCCTCGACGCGCGCGCTGACCCGATCCACTTGCTCAGTTCTTTTTCAACTTTGGCGCTAACACGTAAGTTGACCTGATCCATCTTACGTTGTCAAATTCCGCTCATCACGGCTCGTCCCACGGCCAGCACAACATACGTAAGTGACCCCAGTTTCTCCACACCCGACTGACCCTGAGTCTGATGGCACGTCGCAGTGTTACCCCGCTGAAGTCTTCCCAACGAAATACCGCGCTTTCGCACACGGTATGTCTGCCGCATGCGGCAAAGCGGGCGCAATCATCTCCGCGCTCGTGTTTAACACGCTTACGAACACCATCGGGACGAACAACGTTCTCTGGAGTAAGCCCCCTTCTCCCTCTTCTTTTCTTCACATCCCACGCCGTGTGAGCCCGTGTGCACATGGTGCGGCGTTACTGATGTCATCTTTTTGCTTTCCGACATGACAGTCTTCTTTGGGTGCTCAATCCTGGGAGCCTGTGAGTGGCTTTTGCTGTTTTTGCTGTAGGCTATCGTGCTCATGACGGACACGCGTCTCGTGCTGTGTTGGTGTGTATACGACAGTCTTTACGCTGCTCCTCCCCGAAGTGGCAGGACGCGACCCAGATGCAGTGCTCGCAGACGAGCTGGCGGAGAAACGCGCCAGGAACGGCATATGAGCGCGTGTGCGCGCGCGCGATGTCGCCCTGGTACACATGAAACCCGTTTGTTTGTGTTCAATCCCCCCTCTCCCCTAGAAATCGATATCGATATCTTGACGATGTCCGAGACCATCTTTTTTTCCCCCTCTTGGCTGATGCTATCGGCAAATCCCGTCCTGTTCGTGTGTGGTATATATATCAGGATAGTGACCCCCCATGTGTTCCTCCCTCTGTCACCCATACCTCACTTCTCACCCTCTCTCTCTCTCTGGCCATCTAATTTATGGTATGATGATCATGTACTACGGGTCCTCTGTAAAGTCTGGCGGAGGGCACGACACCACGAACAATTGGACCTCCATCCATATTCCTCTCCTCGAATCCTGGTGTCTTTTTTTTTTCTTGATATGGTCCATGGCACGGTTTCACCGGTCAACAAAGGGTGTCACTGTACCTTGTTTGACGACAGACCGAGTCAAATGGTCCATTTGGCTGAGAACACTACAAGCTCCAAGGCTGCACACTGCAACCAGTGTGCAATTCGACTTGAATCACAGCTATATATTGTATTTGTTATACTTGTATCGATATCGAGCGAGTATGCTTTGGAAAAAGAAAATGATGGGTGAGATCATTGAGGAAAGGAAGGACATGGAGGATGCGTCAAGGTAGACATGGTGTAGCAGTACAGCGTGTACAGGTGGCGAGGTGCAAGGGAGGGGGAACATCGCGGGAATAAGAGGGAGTAAGGTATCGCGAGTAAGAACGAGCATCATCGCAATGGAACATCATTGTGTGCAGGACTAGAACGAGGTATCGCATAAACGACGGCACGGTTAGAACAAACAAGACAGACAGACATATACAAGAATAAATGCACTAAGGACGAGGGAGACGAAAAGCAGGCCTGCTCAGAGCTGCCAAGAGTTTATGTGCTCCGAAGGGGGCCCATAGCCCGACGCGCAGGTTCGTCCCGTTCTGCGAATACAGCGCCAGCACGGAGACCGTCTCTGGAAGCGAGGCGGGTTTTGGCTGCTGTCTCCCTACGCTCGCGACCCTCACGCGCACTCTGCAGTGCCCCAGTGTCAACCGAACACGAAGAAACTTCGCAGGCAGGTTTGGATAGGGTAGCCTCCGCCTCGGGACTGTCCGCAGAAGAAACCTTTACGCGAGACTCAGGCCTGATGTCATGTTGTTCACTTTCCGAGGCCTCGTCGTGATCATCTTGTGTCCGTTCAACTTGAGCACGTTTGACGCCTTCCGCAGTGGTGTTCTCGCGACTACGATCTCGGGACATTCGCTTTCCCCCAAAGAATAGTCTTTTCGGAGGACATGCTTCGGCAGCCTCGTAATCAGGGTGGTCGATAGGTAATTTGGAGGCGGCGACTGTTTCAGGAGCGAGTCCATACAGGGGGTTGTGGAAAGTAGCCTTTTGCCCACGGCTAGAAGAGCATGAATGAAGAATGGTGGCGTGCTCGAGTATACATGGTACTCACAAGACATATGTTATTGTTGGCCTTTCCTCATATGCAGGGGTGGGCGTTCCTTCGTGCACCCGGGCTTCGCCAACGACCTCTTCGTCGTCGCTACTATCCCATTCTGAGTGTAGCTTGACCTTTTCGTCCGACTCGGCAAGGAAGGGGTTGTTTGGCGAGTCACGCGTTGGCCAAATCTTGGTGGCTTTGCGTTTCGTGGGAGTCTTGAATGCCTTGCCAGCGGAAGGCGACGGAGCACGCAGGAATAACTTGCGTGGCGGAGTCACAGGAACAACGGCGTCCGTCGAAGAGCCACCGCGTTCTACAGAAGCAGCACGAGCGGGCTGGATCGGTGGAGGCCTTCTCGACGGTGGAGGCGATACGGGGGCCTTGACACGGTATCGGAGCATCGCGGGCGACGGTGAGCCTTCCTCCGCCTTGTCCGCCTGCTCCACCTTTTTCTGCTGATCCCCACACGATTGAACGCTCCGACCAGTCCAAAACACGTTTTCGTCCTCGTCTTCTTCGTCATGACCAGGGAGGACACCCAGGGTGCGACGCTTTTTACGTTCGGGACTCTCGTCTTCATCAGAGTGATCATCGTGGTCGCCAAGGCCTTGGCCGTTGTGCATTATTTTGGCTCGCTTGAGATGTTCGGCGTAACCACTATCGAGGTTGTCATCCAGCTCTGAGGCACTGCTACTCCCGTCGGAATCGTGGTGGGACAAAGAGGAGCGTGCACGAGATCGAGAGCGTTTGTGATGGGTACGCGGAGGAGTCGGAAGGGACGCGACTGAAGCGGAACGCTTGAGCGGGCGAGAAGGTTTGACTGGGTCACGCAGCAGATTGGACGCGTCGAGAATCTGGTTCATCAACATCGTCTAACAAGAAGAGAAAGGAAAGAAAAAAGTGAAGTAAGAGATGGCTAGATGTCCAAGAATTAGGCTGGGAGCGAGAAACAGGATCAAGTGAACGTTGTGGAAGAGGACAAGATGGGAGCTCGTCGCTTTGACCGTCCTCGCAGAACAAGAGCAACTTGAGCACGAACCAAGCACAAATAACGACAAACAACTATTTGTGGCGAGACAATGCGGAACTACAAAACCAGAAAAAAAGTGGACGTTGTGGCTGTAGGGCGAGTGTGGAGGGACAGGATCATCGACTAGTCTGTCTACAATTTTCTGCATCGCGTTTGTTACAGGGCCATCCAACTTGGGGTCGTCACAGAAAGAGGTGGACATGTCTCGGAGTCCACGTGTTGACTCCGAGTGCGCTTATTCCAAGCGGGAAACACGACAACGATGCAGTAGAGAAAAAAATGCCTCGTCAGGGAGTTGCGTCGTCAGAACATCCAAGGTGTCGAGGCAAATATGGATATAACCCCAAAAGTATTCTTACTGGTCGAAGAGCTTGACATTGTTTGTGGATAGGTGTACACACTACTTGAAATAAATTATCACTACTCCAAAGGTGTCACATATCCCGCACAAACTTGGATTGAGAGGGTCATATTAACAAAGACTAATCATACCACACTGTTGTGGTATGATCGATGGTGAATACATTTACCATGAAACGCGAGGGTACAGGAACAACCAGCTGATTATGGTCGCCTGTTTACAGCACCGCCCAGGAAGCGATTAGTGACCACTCGCTTCTATACCACTAATACAGCGGGAATAACCGTCAATAAAAAGGATACAAAATTTCACTTGTTAGCAGTTTAATACGAGACCCGATATCCCAGCCGCTCAAGGATTCGCATGGCGGAAGAACAGTACGACGCGATCATCGTCGGCGGAGGGTTTGCAGGCATCCACCAACTCATCCACCTCCGCGAACTCGGTCTGAAGTGCAAGTTAATCGAAGCAGGGTCCGATCTTGGTGGAACATGGTATTGGAACAAGTACCCAGGTGCTCGTGTCGATACTGACATCCCCGCTTACGAGTTCTCGCGTCCCGAGCTCTGGAAAGGGTGGACATGGACTGAAAAGTTCCCTGACTGGAAGGAGCTACAGGCGTAGGTTCTCGCTTGGCATTGTAACCACGCGCAGTGCGTTGACCATCGACCAGATATTTTGTCTACGTCGATGAAAAATTTCATCTGCGCAAGGATTGTCGATTCAATTCCGCCGTGAAACACGCACACTGGGACGACAAGGCACACACCTGGCATGTCACATCGAACGGTAAAGATGGCGTATACAAAGCAGCAGCACGTTATCTGGTCTTGTGCACGGTCAGACTATTCTTATCATCATATCCACGACTAAAGCACTGTCCAGGGCTTCGCATCAAAGCCGTATACACCAAAGTTGAAAGGACTGGAAACATTCAAGGGGAAATGGAGTCATACAGCACGCTGGCCAGAGGGCGGAATAAAGACAAGCGGAAAACGAGTTGGGGTCATTGGTACGGGAGCGAGTGGGGTGCAAGTAATTCAAGAAATTGGGCCTCATGTACGCATGATCTGGTCAATTATAACTCACTAATCGAACGCTTGAATTAGGTTGAGCATCTCGTCATATTTCAGCGGACGCCGAACCTTGCAATACCCATGGGCCAATACCGGATTAGCAAGCAAGTCCAGGACCACTTCAAGCAAGTATACGAGGAGATCTTCCAAAAGCTTCCTACTACATTTAGCGGATTTCCCTTTGGAAGTATTCCTCGGCCAATGACACAGGACAGCGAAGAGGACAGGGAAGTGACGTTCCAAGCGTTATGGAACCTGGGAGGTTTCCATTTCTGGTGTAAGTTATTCAAGGCAGGTATCAGTGCAGCCACTGAGAGCTCATTATGCGTCACAGCTGGCAATTATAAAGACCTCTTCACTAACAAGGAGAGCAATGATGCTGCCTATGCATTCTGGAGGAAGAAAGTTAGGGAGAGGGTCAAGGACCCTATAAAGCGCGAACTACTAGCACCCACAGTCCCACCTCACCCATTTGGTTGCAAGCGTCCATGCCAAGAACAATATTTCTACGAGATCTTCAATCAGGACAACGTTGATCTCGTCGACATTAATGTGAATCCCATCATAGAGGTGACACAGAAAGGAGTAATGACAGCAGAAAAGGAGCACGAATTCGATGTACTTGTGCTTGCCACTGGTGAGCATAATCGCTGCATTGGATGTCTAGCTAAAGCGAATATCTATAGGTTTCGACACTCACGTTGGCGCTTTGCTTGATATGGACATACGTGGGCTAAACGGTGAGACGATCCAAGAGCACTGGCAGGATGGTACGATTACCTAGTAAGTCTCCGTTCGTGTGTGGCGACTCACTAACTAGGGTGTCGTAAAAAGCCTAGGAATGGCGATTGACAACTTCCCGAATCTGTTCTTCATGTATGGTCCCCAAGCACCGACCGCGTTCAGCAATGGACCAACTTGCGTGGAAATCCAAGGCTCTTGGATCGTTCAAACGATCAAATATCTTCGCCAACACGGTTTCACCAAGTTCACCCCCACCCCTCAGGCTGCTCGGGCATTCAAAGAGCGCATCAATGCCCTCTCTAGTACCACAATGTTTCGACTGGTCAATAGTTGGTACTTTGGTGCTAACATCCCAGGAAAGAAACAGGAAGCATATAATTACATGGGAGGTGTCCGGAGATACAAGCGGGAAATCATGGAGGAGATTCAACGCGGGTACCCAGGTTTCCAAAGGGAAGCATTGCCAATGTCTCGGCTTTAACTCTGCAGGTGGAAGGACTAGGCTCGTCTCGGTTCTTCTTTTGTTTTCCTCACAAATCCGGTGTAATTAGCTTCCTACAAGTCTAATCAGTGGTCGGAAATATGGTGTTGAATATAATGTTGGAGATCAGCCTGTCGATTAGGACTTCCATTAGTTCAGTCATAG
This sequence comes from Singerocomus inundabilis, assembly GCA_038089075.1. Classification (NCBI taxonomy): domain Eukaryota; kingdom Fungi; phylum Basidiomycota; class Agaricomycetes; order Boletales; family Boletaceae; genus Singerocomus; species Singerocomus inundabilis. Next base: position 11,304 of record JBBPKD010000318.1, read on the forward strand.
CATATCACCTACATTTCCTTATTCGGACGAGTGTTGTCGCGTCACCGCACGCTCTTTCCCTCCAGTCTCGTACTCTCGACTGGAGGTAAGCTACACTCTACATTCTTTACACATTCTTTACTTACCCTACCTAGTATTCATTCCTTACCTCTAGTGTTGTTGGCACACCTATCTCCAACATATAATCCCAAAAGTATTCTTAGGTCCTATTTGGTAATTTGGCAGTGTAGCTCACCATGCTCATGAAGTAATGTTTTAAGAGAAATAAGTGTGAATCAGGTGGGTTTAGCTGAGATTAGACATGTATTAAGTTACTAATGCTGGATTTAGCCAAATGAGACATTTGTAAAGTTACTGATGGCCTCAGTTGTGTGCAATTCTGTGAGAATACTATCGTAGATCTGACTCAGTCGTGCGTGAATGCGACGGACTGTTTGTATTCACCTATCGTATATCTGACTAAGCACGAGTCAGTACGAGTAGGTATCTCCATTCACTAACCGGCGTGTTGTAAAAAGTCTAGGATTGACGATCGACGACTTCCCGAACCTATTTCTCATGAATGGTCCCCAAGGACCAGCGGGGTTGAGCAATGGACCAACTTGCGTGGAAATCCAAGGCTCTTGGATCGTTCAAACGATCAAATATCTTCGCCAACACGGTTTCACCAAGTTTACCCCCACCCCTCAGGCTGCTCGGGCCTTCAAAGAGCACATCAATATCCTCTCTAGTACCACACTGTTTCGACTGGTCAAGAGTTGGCACTTTGGTGCCAACATCCCAGGAAAGAAACAGGAAGCATATAATTACATGGGAGGTGTCTCGACATACAAGCAAGAAATCATGAAGGAGATTCAGCGCGGGTACCCAGGTTTCCGAGGGGAAGTACTACCAATGTCTCGGCTTTAGCCCCGCGGGTGGAAGGACTAGGCTCGTCTCAGTTTTTCTTTCGTTTCCTTCACAAACTCGGTGTAATTAGCTTCCTACAAATCTAATCAGTGGTCGAAAATTGGTGCAACATGAGCTGGAGTGCAGCTCCAAGTTTGAAATTCTGCAGAGGTTCGGGAGGAATGCGCGTACGGCCTTTTTTTAGGGGCTGAGAGATGCATGCCAATCAATTCTGACCCACAGTCGATGTAGTCGCTTGTCAGAACCATCCAGTGAGATACTGATGTTCTTCATGGCGAAGGCTTGGAAGATACATCGATGAACACTGAGCTCACCTCCGGCTAGCTCTGAGATCAATTTTTGGGATGTATGGACTGGTAAGTGCATCTTCATGCACCCAGTCAACCGACCGGTTTCGGACTGTACAAGTACTCAATAATAACACACAGAAGACTGATCTTTTCTAATGGAAATCGAAAGTAATGTAATACTGATCACACTTTTTCAGAAGTCCAAGGTTTGTTTCTCAGCGTACCAGGGGTAAGCATCGAGATTTGTCGGAGAGGCGACGCCCTGGAAGGAGCATTATGAGTATATACTTGAACGCATCAACCTCGAGGAATACACGTTTTACCTTGTATGCCGTGAAAACTGTTAAATCGCCATTTGTCAGTGAAAAAAAAAGCAAGAAGATGGCACGCACAATTTTGGGGGTCATACTTCTGCTTGATAGACAACAGCTTCGCATACTTGTACCCAAAGAAGCTGCGATGCTGAGAACCCCGGGCACAGATCATCCATCGACAGCCACATTGTGGATTGCTCCTTCGAGAAAGGAGGAGGAAGTGTCGCCATGTACGTACCTTGTTTCCAGTTCTTCTCGAATGGGTCGCCCTCGTTTTGGTAGCTGCTCTTGAACACCAGCGCGTGGATGCTCGAGACGACTGGCGCATTCATCGCAGCCCCGACTCCCAGCGTCCACTGCCTGGAGGGCCAACGATCAGCAGATTAGTTTGCACGTCGAATTGACAAACTCGGGATGGGGGGAGTGGAAGTAGCATAGGGGGAAAAAAAGAGCCAAACCACTCACGCAGTATAGACAATGTGCCACCCTGCCCCATATAACCCCCGGTTCACCCCGGTGGTGTTCATTGAGGTGGCTGTCGCAGCAAGCATACTACCTAACAACAAAGAGGGCAGAGCTCTGGACAATAGGCCAGTCGTGTTTGATCGGAGTGGACGATTGATGATCTCCAGGCCGGCCCGAGCGATCACGGCCGTGATCGACGGGGGATCCGACTCAATCCGAGGGGTCGATGGCCGACTGGGGCACGAGACGGGAGACGAGTAAGTTCGCTACGCTATACTAGACATTTAATTTGTCGGACAAGGGCAGACTCGTTGTGAGATGGCAGCGCCAGTCGTGGGGAACACGAATGTTGACGTCTAGTTCGAGAATATGTAGCTTGGCAAAAGGCTCTTGAGCTCTTTGAAGATGGCTAATAAAGAGACTGGTAGGGTAGGGTGATTGGTGGGACAGATGAACCAGACAGAATGCAGACATGAGAATGTATTTTCCCTCGAACACGAGGAAACTGCTCGCGATACCTGAATTGACCCTTCGGATTTTTGACACAAAGCCAATAAATCTAATACCAAGCGCGGTCGAATTTCGAGAGGGGTTGGGCAAGTTGGTGAGCAAAGAAGTTGCGATCGCAACTGGGGGTATACCTGCATAGTTGGGATACAAGGGTGGGGATAACAGTGTAAGGATCAGGTGTATGGGCATGTACTGAGGATGCTCAACTACCGGCCCCCCTCCAGCGAGAGCCCAGAACGATTCGGAATCCTGAGCTTCATTTACTACTCTGATCTGCCCACGTGCAGTAAGAACCTGCTGTTCACATAATTCAATCAATTGGACAATCCAACACAAGTGAAATTTGTTGAGCCAAGGTGGGGTGCAGCCACTAGGGCGCCTGCAGAGGAGGAACCTCTGGGCTTACCAGGTGGTGGAGACGTAGTGAACCACTCTATTTGTACCTGTATATTAATGTGGAGCTAGAAGCTCATATACAGGAGGTGTGAGATAAGGTTATCGAATCTACTGTATAGTAGGACCTTATCTAATCTTCCTAAAGCGGCCAATAGGGGCATATGCTACAATGTAATCCTACATAATTGTAGCTAGTGAATGGCAGCTAAATAGTGCCAGTTCAACAAAATTTACTTCGAACTCGAGAGCATTATCCATCCATGTCGCTTGCCGAACCATTGGTGATGGCTGGAGAGAGGGCACACGCGTCGTTCGGAAAACCAATAGGATCCGTTCGGCCCGGCTTGCCCGTTGGCGTCCGGCAGTATATCGGTGCACAGAAACCTCCTACTGTATGCCCCACCCTCACTCCAAAGGATCCATTCGGCCCGGCTTACCCGTGAGTGTTCAGCCGTATATCGGTGCGTAGAAACCTCCTACGCCACACCCACACTCAAAAGGATCCGTTCGGCACGGCTTACCCGTGGGCGTCCGGTTGCATATCGATGCACAGAAGCCTCCTACGCCACACCCGCACTCACCCACCCTACGCTACCAACTTCTCTCGGGTCGTGTAACCAACACCCACCTGTGGTCGCCATCAGCGTTGCCAACTCCCCAGTCTCAGGCTGCCATAGTTGGAAGGTCCCTAAACCACAGGGCGACGGTCGGGGCAGCGGTCAAGCCCCCCGACGAGAGCTTCCGCATGCTTGAAACCGCGCCCAACACCGTCCCCTTATCCCTCCATACTGTACCTGAACAGGTCTCTATTTTAGAAGACGGACGTCTGACGAACAGATCAAAGGAACTCGACAGCCTGGGCTCTCTCTCTCTGGCACTCGAACTACCCTCTGGATGAGATGCGTACTGTTTATAGAGAACTAAGCTGGATTGGACCCACGGACTTTAAGGAGTTGTCCTACAGCAAGTCCATGTGCAGGTGTTAACCTGTGCCGGAGCCAAGATTGTTAGGGAAGTGCAAAAACAAACGTTTATTCGCCTACACACCATGTCCACCTCCTTGAAGAAAGCCCCTAGCTCTTCGCGAGTGAACCCTTCGACGATAGGATAATTGTAAGCTATACCCGTACTGTTTTCATGCTGCGACATGAATGCTTTGGGAGTATGCTTACTATCGTTGGTCTGCGCCTGCACCCATAGTCAAAGCGGGGACAGGGACAACATTCAATCTCTGAGCAAACTTTTACACGTAGCTGAGATCGTTCATAAGGTGAGTATTGACTTGCAGAGTGGATGGAGCAGCAGAACGGCCTAGTCTAAAATAATCATGGCCTAGTCTGCTTCTGTGAATAGGTGCCACATAAAAAAAGTCGATTAACTCGTATTCTTCAAAATATAATGAGTGGTCGCCCACTGAACAACAATACTAGCATCTTATGCATCGCCGATCGAGGCGCTGTAAAGTGGAATCGATCCTTGACAGCACTTTGCGCCGCTAATCGTTGAGGTTCAACAATATTTAAATCCACTGAAACTCCACAACCTCAAAACGTTATTGCGATATCTGGCAGCTCATATACCGTAAATGCAGTTTCATGTTTGAACTTTCAGAACGCATTATCTCACTGTTGTCAAGCCAGGCAGGGAACAGCGTACTCACCCCGGCTCCACACCAGGGGGAGGGTTTTGTCGCTAGGTACCTACAGAATGTGTGAACGGCGTGGCTCAGAATGTGATCACCTGCTGTATTTCCAAGTCGTCGGAGATTATCGTTTGCCATAACTGTCGTCGAAAATATCTATGTTTTACTCCAGTGTTTTACTCCACAGTATAGTATGTTTCAGCGATTATTGTATTGCCTCCAAAGACGCCGCTACTGATCGGGTTGTGACCCGGAGTAAGTGTAAACACGGACCCAGCGGGCTTATCAGTGAGGTGGCATTCACACAGGGTGCGTTTTCTTGTCAACCAAAAGAAGTACTGTGGGAACTGGGCATTCCCATGGCGTCTATTGAGGGGACACATCGGGCAGGCGGTTGTCAATGGTAATGCACCAGAGGATCGCAGTCGAGCGAGCGCCAGGATGCCGACGAGGAAGTTGACCGCCGCACGCGACTCTGCCGATGTATTTGTCGCCTCAATAAAGGTCTCAGTGTATTTTGGGGAGAATAACATCTTGGTCTTGTGAATTGTATGAGTCTAACCGCGACTAATCTAAGAAGTGCCACTTACCTTGCCAACTTGGTGCTACAGCCGAACCTGAAATTTTCATCCGCATGCATCTTGAGGTTCTTGCTGCCTTGATACGGTCGCCGTACTGTACCAACGGTGACCCAGGAGAGGAACATCAATGAAATCAAATTACTGCGCAGCGAACAGAAGGAGTTACTGACAGCTACCAGCTAGGCAGCCGGTTTAACCCTTTCGAAAGGCAGATATGGACATGGGGAACGGGTACAACCATAAAAGTATCACAACTGGAAAATCTGGTTACGAGACTAACCCCGCAGTTGGTTGTTCGCAGAAGAGTGCTCCTTGCTTCTGGACGAAAATGGATATATAACACTCTGAAACACAGGAGCACTGATACGACCCAGCTGATTATAGCGTGTTTGTGACACCACCCGAGAATACTTCGGCTGCGCACTCCAAATTCTGCTGATAAGTCGGAAATAATCGGCAGGGTCGATATGAAGAAAGGTCAAGGGCAATCGCCCTCGAGTATAAAATGAGTCCACCGGTTTGGAGGTCTATACGAAACCCACCGATCGATATCCCTGCCACCCCCAAGGACCTACATGGAAGAAGAACAATACGACGCGATCATCGTTGGCGGAGGGTTTGGAGGCGTGTACCATCTCATCCACCTGCGCGAACTTGGTCTTAAATGCAAGTTAATCGAAACCGGGTCCAACTTCGGTGGAACTTGGTACTGGAACAAGTACCCAGGCTCCCGTGTCGACAGTGACATTCCTATTTATGAGTTCTCGCGTCCCGAGCTTTGGAAAGGGTGGACGTGGACTGAGAAGTTTCCGGACTGGAAAGAAGTACAAGCGTAGGTCAAGAAGCTTAATCTCTCCTAATAGTGTACTCACGCGCAATCGTTAACTAGATACTTTGCCTACGTTGACGACAAGTTTCATCTTCGCAAGGATTGTCAATTTGACTCCACTATGAAACACGCACACTGGGACGACGAGTTACATATCTGGCATGTCACATCGAACGGAAAAGACAGCGTATACAAGGCGGCTGCACGTTATCTGATCTTGTGCACGGTCAGATTATCATTACCTTTGTCCTCCTCCATGACCAATCACTATTTAGGGTTTCGGATCCAAGCCATATACACCCAAATTAAAGGGACTGGAAACATTCCAGGGGAAATGGAGCCACACAGCACGCTGGCCAGAGGACGGAATCGAGACAAACGGGAAAAGAGTCGGAGTCATTGGGACGGGTGCGAGTGGAGTACAGATGATCCAAGAGCTTGGGCCACACGTACGCACAATCTGGTCAACGGAACAGTAACCCACTAATTACACACCTGAATTAGGTTGAGCATCTCACCGTGTTCCAACGAACGCCAAACCTTGCAACGCCCATGGGCCAATTTCGGGTCAGCAAGCAAGTTCAGGATCATTTCAAGCAAGTATACAAGGATATCTACCAAAGGCGTCCCACCACAGCCAGCGGATTTGCCTACGACCAGATTCCACGGTCAGTGATGCAGGACAGCGAAGAAGAAAGAGATGCTACGTTCCAAGCATTATGGGACCTGGGAGCATTCCACTTCTGGCGTAAGTCATACAATGTGACATCGGCACACTCACTGAGAACCGGTGGAACATCACAGTTGGCAATTACCAAGACCTCTTCATTAATAAAGCCAGCAATGACGCTGCCTATGCATTCTGGAGGAAGAAAGTCGGAGAGAGGGTTAATGACCCTATAAAGCGCGAGCTATTAGCACCTGCAGTCCCACCTCACCCATTTGGTTGCAAGCGTCCAAGTCTAGAACAACGTTTCTACGAGATTTTCAATCAGGATAACGTTGACCTCGTCGACATTAATGTGAATCCCATCATAGAGGTGACACAGAAAGGAGTGAAAACAGCAGAAAAGGAGCACGAACTTGACGTGCTCGTGCTTGCCACTGGTGAGGGTAATCAGTGCGTCGGATGTCCAGCTAAAGCGGATATTTATAGGTTTCGACACTCACGTTGGCGCTTTGCTTGATATGGACATACGTGGGCTAAACGGTGAGACAATCCAAGAGCACTGGCAGGATGGTACGGTCACCTAGTAAGTCTTCGTTCGTGTGTGGCGACTCACTAACTAGGGTGTCGTAAAAAGCCTAGGAATGGCGATTGACAACTTCCCAAATCTGTTCTTTGTGTACGGCCCCCAAGGACCGACCGCATTCAGCAATGGATCGACATGTGTGGAAGTGCAAGGCTCCTGGGTCGTTCAAGTGATCAAATATCTCCGCCAACATGGATTCACCAAGTTCAGCCCCACGTCTCATGCTGCTCAGGCCTACAAGGAGCACATCAAAGCGCTTTCTGATGCTACGTTGTTTCCACAGGTCAAGAGTTGGTACTTTGGTGCCAACATTCCAGGAAAGAAACAGGAGCCATACAATTACACCGGAGGTGTGAATGCGTACAGGCGAGAAATCATAGAGGAGATGGAACGCGGGTACCCAGGTTTCCAGAAGGAAGCGCTGGTAGTGTCTCAGTTTTAGTCCCCCAAGTGGAAAAACTGGGCTTGCTTATTGAGTTTGTTTGGCAAATGTAAATCTATGCGTAGGTCAACGTGTTGGTTCTTGATTCGTTGTTTTCTGGTGATCAAGTCGGGCATCGGTGCAACATGGATTGGAATGCGGCACCTAGACACAAAATTCAACAAGTGTTAATTTCCACGGGTCATGAGTCGGTGCAGTGGGGCCAACATCCCTGAAAAGAAACACGAAGCATACAATGATGTCACGGGTCTCCTTGCATACAAGCCCGAAATCATGGGAGAGATGGAACGTAGGTACCTAGATTTCTAGAAGGAATCACTGCCAATGTCTCGGCTTCAATAGCCCCGCAATGGATGGAAGGACTGGTCTCGCTTCTCCGCTTGGTTTGACAAATGACGAGCGTAGTTTTCATGTTGGCCATTGAGGAATCCGGCCTTGTATCTGTTCTTAGTGTTTCTTTTGCTCGACGGAACCCGGTGTAGCTAGTTTCCTACAAACCAATCAATAAGATTGGAAATCAATGCAACGTGGACTGGAGTACGGAACCTAGTAGGTTCGAAATTCCATAGTGATTCGAGAGAGATGTGTGTATTTCGAGTGCGAACCGCATTTGTCCGTGGGCGGGCTTCATAAGGGTGGCAAGCAGATCTGAGTGCATGTATGTTCGATTACGGAACGCAGCACACTTTTTTGAAACAGGACTGAGTGAGATGATAGGTTAAAAGGGGTTCCCCGTGTGAGTTGGCTGTCGGGCATGATTTATTCTATTGTGTACCAAGAACTCGATCGAGTTGTAGGAAGTTGTATCGAATATAAGGGTGAGTCACGAAGCTTTGAAGCGTGGGTATGTCACTGGTACTTATGCTAATCTGAAAAGGTGGATGTCGAATGCCAGGGTTCGCACGCTAGAGTAGGCTGCCCCCTACACAGCTCGTGCACCGTATCATCAATCTACGTGCGTCCCAAGTCTGTTCTCTGCTGAGATGAGCCGTACATGTCGATTGACGGACGTTCTATACCTCGCCGACTTGTTGGCCGCCTTTCTGCGTGGACGCCTCGCAGATCGTGCCGGGAGATGAGGCTGCTGCCGAAGTTGGCTGGTCCCTCCTTCACCTCCCTCCCAATGAGCTTTCTGCCGACGGCCTCATACTCTCCAACTAACGATGCTGATAGTGTTAACGCCTTCAAGCTCACCCACGCCCACAGCGACTGACGGAAGGCACTCCGGGTTCAGCGACACTTGCGCCGACACCGACGATACCGACAAACTCTCCGTCCACCAGCAACTTTGCAACCTATCTGGAACTTATCCGCGTACTTCTCAGTACCAATATCAGTATTGATGGTCCTGTTCATAAGCCGGACTCGAGCATTTTCGTTCGCAACACAGCCCAGATCGGATGCCATGACAGTTAAGGGCAGGACTAGGTGCGCACTAAACCGTGGCTCTGACCGTTTGCCTCTCCCACGTTGATGACAGACGGGCGCCATAGTCGATATGTCTCTTGCAAACGCATCCGGCATGCCCTTCTAACTACAAGAATGAGAGAGTTAAGAGTGACAGACGATGACTGTAAATGTATTTTCCTCATCCTCATCATTTTCTTGTCGCACACGACCACCTCTGAACGCTCAGCACACAGTGCTGTGCATAATCATGCGTGTCGCCATGGGACGATGGCTCATTTCGGTGCGGATGGAGGTCGATTCGTATGCACTCACAAAGCAAGTTGATGTTTTTCAATTTCAAGTATATTGGTCTGTGTCTCGAGAGGGGTGCAAACGACCTAGTCTGTCGGTTCATATTATTTCGTCTTAACCAGATCGCATCGTGGCTGCTACCCTAGCGCAGCAAATACTTACTACTGGACTATGCATGTGGTAAGATATTTCCAGTTGCAGACAGTGCTATATCTGCAGATCCTCCTCGGAGATTATAAATATGGTAGAGATTTGAACATGTGAAGTACTTACTGCATTGGGATAGTGGCCGTTATGGTCCGATACTCAAAGGATGTTGCCTTCTCCAATTCGGAATCTCGCACGGTGAAGCGCATCAACGGTGCAGGAGTCCCTGTCAAAGTTACCATTCGATGTGGAGTAGTAACGCCATTGACAACAAGGAAGCTAGTTCTGATCGAACTCATAGCGTCGTTTGTGGCTGCGTTTTCGGAAGAACCTGAAAGTGTTGGGATTGGTTCGAGTCATAAAGTGTAACTGTCATATTATTGTATTAAACATGCCGAGTTAACATCTACCAAGCAAGCACATTTTTAAGTAGTATTTAGAAAAGGAGAACACACCTTATCCGCCAGGTGTGCTAAAAGGTGTCTTTAAACACTGAACTTGGCCCGCGAAAGCTCCACCAGCCTGAAAGTAGGACCGACAAGTGCCTTTGGTTCCTTGAATCGTTTCATCAAGCAGACGACACTGCGTATGCTTCTTGCCGAATACACTGGGCTGAGCTTGACGTATTCCAGTGCGCTCCCCGCCGAGTATAACATAAATCTATCTGTTAGGAGGTTTGAACGAAGCCCACTAGACGATATCCCTGCCGCTCAAGAACTCGCATGGCGAAAGAACAGTACGACGCGACCATCGTCAGCGGAGGGTCCGGAGGCGTCTATTGTTACACGTGGCCCGGGTAGGGTCGCGTGTAGCCCTTAGTGACTCGCCTAGGTACTCTATCGAGGGGCGAGGGGCGAGGCTAAACCTTGAAAGATTAGCCGAGAGACAAAGACGAGGCTTAACCTAGGAAGGTTAGCCGAAGAACAAGGGAATGGTTCTACACGGCTAGAACCCGAAAGATTGCCTTAAGGGAAGACCTTAAGGTCTTGCTTGGTCTTGCAATAGGTGTTGAACTGGCACTATTTAGCTGCCATTCACTAGCTACAGTTATGTAGGATTACATTGTAGCATAGCCCCTATTGGTTGCTTTAGCAAAGATTAGATAAGGTCCTACTATATAGTAGATTAGATAATCTTATCTCACACATTCTGTATATGAGCTTCTAGGCTCTACATTACTATACAGAGACAATTAGAGACAAATAGAGTGGTTCACTACGTCTCCACCACCTGGTAGAGCCTGAGAGGTTCCTCTGCTGGCGCCCTAGTGGCTGCCCACCTCGGTTCGACATTGTGTACCGTCAGATCATTGCTACGTTTGTTTTCGCCCATAACTAACGATCATCTAGGGTTTCTGATCCAAGCCGTATACACCTAAACTAAAAGGCTTGGAAACATTCAAGGGGACACGGAGTCGCACAGCCCGTTGGCCAGAGGGTGAAATCGAGACAAGCGGAAAAAAAGTTGGTGTCATTGGGATGGGAGCGAGCGGAGTGCAAGTGGTCCAAGAATCGGCCCACACGTATGCACGATCTGCCAAGATAATTTACTAATTGGACACTTGAATTAGATTGAGCATCTCACTGTATTCCATCCAACGAACGCCGAACCTTGCAACACCCATGGATCAATATCAGCAAGCAGGTTCAGGACCACTTCGAACAAGTATACGATGAGATCTACCGAGAGCTACCCACGACATTCAGCGGATTCCCTCTTCAACAGGTTCCACGGCCAATGATGCAGGACAGTAACGAAGAAAGAGAATTTCAAGCATTATAGGGCCAGGGGGCTCTCCATTTCTGGAGTAAGTCGTCCAAGCAGACATCAGTACATGCAGCCACTCAGGGCTAATTGTATTCCACAGTTGAAAATTATTGAGACCTGGTCGTTGACAACGAGAGAAATGAGCTGTCTATGCCTTTGGAGGAAGAAGGTTAGAGTGTTTGTTCAGGATCCTAGAAAGCGCGAGCTTTAATTTAGTTATTAGCACCCGCAGTCCCATCTCACCTATTCGGTTGCAAGCGTCCATGTCAAGGACAATATTTAGACGAGATTTTTAACCAAGATAACGTTGACATTGTCAACATAAATGCGAGTCCCATCGTTCAGATCACGCCAAAAGGTGTGAAGAGTGTAGAAGATAAGTACGAATTCGATGTGCTTGTTCTTACCACTGGTGCGTGAAACCGCTGCGCTAGATGCCTAGCTAAAGCAGATGTTGATAGGTTTCGACACCCATACCGGCGCGTTCCTTGATTTGGGCCAACGTGGGCTGAATGGCAAGACAATCCAGGACCATTAGCAGGATGATGTGGTCACCTAGTAAGTTCTTGGAGTGTCCATACCCGTCTAGCCATCCACTCACCAGTATAGCGTTGAACGCTTAGGAATGACAATCGATGATTTCCCGAACCTGTTCTAGGTGTATGGCCTACAAGGACCAACCACGTTCTGTAATAGGCCGACATGCGTGGAACTGCAAGGCTCCTGGACCGTCGAAACTATGAAGTACCTCCGCTAACACGGGTGCACCAAGTTCAGCCCTGCGTTTCACGCTGCTCGGGCCTACAAGGAACAAATTTATGTACCTTCTGATGCCACACCGTTTCCACAGGTCAAGAATTGGTACAATGGGGCCAACATTCTGGGAAAGAAACGCAGAACATACAATTACGTCGGAGGTGTGAGGGCGAAATCACGCAGGAGATGGAGGGCGAGTTTCCAGGTTTCCAGAAGGAAGCACTCAGGCTAACAGTGTCTCGGCGTCAACCCAGCAGGTGGAAAGACCGCGCGAGCTCGCCCACTTGTTTCGACGAATGACGAACGTGATTGCACATGTTGGCCATCGGAGACTGTGTTGGTTCTTGTTCATTATTTGATAGCTCGGCATAGCTAGCTTCCCACAAATCCAGTTCATGAGGTCAGAAATGGGTGCAATACGTACTAGACTATAGCACCTAGATTCGAAATTCCTCGAGAAGAAAGTGTGGACACTTGGAGTGCAAATTGCGCCCACAGGCTTCATGAGAGCCGTTGACAGGTTTTCTTGGGAGGTCCGTGGGCATTTAATTGCTTATGGAGCACACAAGAAGCCCATTTTTTCGAGAATGAGTAGGATGATGCCATGCCATGGGAATGTGAGCCCACCACCGTGCACGCAGTGTCAACATTGGTCCGTCGGGAGATTTCAGTCACACTACCTTGCACAACCG
>JBBPKD010000319.1:7790-23973 GCA_038089075.1 Singerocomus inundabilis
CGCACACGCACACACGGGCCAACTTGGTACTTAGAGCTTTACTCACGGTTTTGGAATGGAAGAAGCGCACAGAGCCCAGGCCAGTCCATAACCCATCATATCAATGGAAACCAACGGAGATGGACAAGAAAGGGAGAGGGGGAACTGGGGGGGCGGCGTGGGGCAACCTACCCTATCACGAACAGATAGCATCAAAAGAAAAAAAAAAAAAAACTCTTCACTCATGTGGCTGCTACGTTTTTTTCCGATTCCCACCGCCCCTGTTCCACGCTGCTCTGAAATAACGTGGTCTTCATTCTTGTACACTACAATCTACGAACCCATCGGGGGTTTTTGAAACGGGATTCGAACAGAGATACATGCAGTCTGTCAACGGCGGAGAAATAGGGTGGCTAGGCGGCGATTTTCTGGCGAAGGACGGCCTTGAGCGTCTCGCCGTCTTCTGCGAACTTCTTGATGCCCTCGTGGAGCTTGTCAAACGCCATCTGGTCTTGGAGGAGGGACCAGCGGAACTCGGACTCGTCGTTGACGAAGGTCACCCTGTCCATGAACTCGAGCGCTAGATGACAAAGACATAACGCGTCACCCCATGATCCGATCGCAGGATGGGGGGTGGAGATGGAAAAAAATGAAAAAGTAAAGGAGAGGTGCAAAAGGGGCAGATCGGTTCAGGACCCCCGATATCAAGAAGAGAAGAAGGAAGAAGGGAGAAGAGAGAGTACCCACCTCCGTGGGCATCCAATCTCTTGGGTACAGGTTCCGTCGACTTCTTGAGTTCCTCGAGCAAGGCAGGAGAAATGGTCAAGAAGTCGACACCAGCCAACGCTTTAATTTCGCCAGCCTATCGGAAGCCAACCAGTATGACGCGATCGACGGATGGGAAATGGGTTATTGTTGGGTCAGGGAAACAGGCAGGCAGGGTGGTTGACGTACGTTACGGAAACTGGCCCCCATCACGATAGTCTTGTAACCGTATTGTTTGTAGTAGTTGAAGATTTTCTTAACCGACTGGACGCCAGGATCCTCGTCGCCTTCATAATTCTTGCCTGTTGCTTTCTTGTACCAGTCAAGGATCTATTCGGAGGGAAGAACAAAAACGTGAGGCACCATGCTGGAAAGGTCCAAACAGAAAGGTCTGCTTACGCGACCAACAAAGGGTGAAATGAGCGTGACGCGTGCTTCGGCGCAGGCAACGGCCTGAGCGAAACCGAAGAGAAGCGTCAAGTTGCAGTGAATGCCGTCGTCCCTTTCGAGTTCACGCGCTGCCTGGATACCCTCCCACGTCGATGCGATCTTGATGAGGATACGGTCTTTCTTGATACCGATCGATTCATAAAGGGCAATGAGCTCTTTGGCCTTGACGACGAAAAAGAATCAGCTTGCTTTGCCGAATTACGTGGTTGTGAGATCGAGGCCAATTTACCTTTCTCTTGGTGCCTTCTTTGTCAAAGGAGAGACGGGCGTCGACCTCTGTCGACACACGGCCGGGAATGATAGCAAGAATTTCTTTTCCGAATTCGACGAGCTGAAATTAGGGTGGTCGTGGTGTCAAGGGTGTAGAAGAGAGAGAGCTTCCATTCATACCAAACGATCCATAGCAGCGTTTGTCTTGTGCTCGAGGGAACCACCCTTGCCCCTTCCGTACGCGACGGCGACGTCGATGAGACTCGCGTAACGGGGTTTATTGGCTGCTGCCAAGATCAGGGATGGGTTTGTGGTCGCATCCTACTCGGTTCTCGTTATGCGGCGTGTCCCTGGATCAATGAAGAGTCTGGTCGCACCTGCGGTTTGTAGACATCGATCGCTGATAAGATCGGGTGGGCCGTATCAACATTGGCGCTCGCACTGAGAAGCGACGTACTTACACTCAAAGTCGCCAGAGTCTGAGACGACGACGGTGCCAGTCTGCTTAAGGTGGTCAAGGGAGGTAGTCATGGTGGGAAATGATGAGGAACGGGTGAGTGAGCAAGTGGAATGATATACGTTGTCATTGCTTGGTCATCTCTTTCGCTGTGGGTTCCGCTTTTCCACAGGCGTGTCTACGACGAACGTGTACTGCTCGTCGTTGCCATTAGAAATAGCCCTCGCTCTCAGACGACACCAGAGCCTCCATGAGACCGCCCTGTCAAGCTTGTGTGGACGGTCAGAACCACGCATCGCCATAGGGTGGCCGTTGCATTCCTGCGAATTCGACACCGCCGCATCTCAGGGATTGTGTGACAAGTCCACCCAATTGGCCATTCCATCGCATAAGGTAACGTGGTATCGTCGAGATGGGAATCATGCGTGAGTGTATTTGTTCGTCACCTAGAAGGGTAAAAAAAACGGCTCATTGGCCGAAACTGAAGACACCTCGCAGCATTGCTGGCTCCGAGCCTTCATATACATAGCTCTCACGATGGCTGGATTCAATTAACTAGCTCATGACACTCTAGCACACGCTTGGCATCACCTTGCAACACCGTACTTTCCCTGTTTCGTGAATTTGTTGGCTCGCCACCTCCACTCTCGGGTAACATCTGGTTGTCTCGGAGGATCATTGATTTGTTTGTCATCCCAGAACGTCTCTCCGACATCAACGCCAACCAGATCGAGTGTCATTCTAGCAGCTCCAATGAATGCCGCTATTTTGGTTTAGATCGTTGTTTCATGTTCAATATCGAAAGACCAAGGGTCCAAGGGCATGTGAACATGACGGTATGCACCTGAACTCAAACCGATGGGACCAAACTCTGTGGCACGAGCACTTGCACCTTCAATAGGTTTACTCCCGTGACGTCAGCAACCATCGCCGGACTTGACAGCGAGGCTAGTGTTTCACTAAACCCGTTGGGGTTATGCCGACGGTTGGATCTGACATCTTGCTTATGTCGGGCAGGCGGCGTCGCTGAATCTATTGGACGTTCAACCGGCTTGAACGACCCGCAGAAAGGAATTTGTATGCCTCCTTTCCCGATTAGTGGCCGCCATGCCTAACAGGAAACTCGTAGCAATCGAACCACTTTCAATCCGCACACCGGACGTCCTCCAGGTAGCGTTCAATATATTCCTTGCATCCATCTGAACTATCCTGGCGATACAGAAATCAACGCCAAGACCCGATTGATTGAAACAGCACCAATTGTATCCCGATCTCATTGATTGATAAGTTAACAGGAAACCCTGTCCGACTTGCGGATAGAATTGAAGTGTCAATAATCATGTTCTGCGGGATAGTGGGCTGTATGCTGGAGTGTATCGCTTGGCAATCGTCAGGTGGACACACAAGACTTAGAACCTTGACCACAGGCTTTATTTTACGCTCTAGGGAGAGATGATGTTAGGGCCAACAGTGCACGCAGCTCAAAAGACAAACGTGTCACGATAGACGCAATTTCCCGAAGGTATGCAAGTGATTGTCACCTTCATGTATCTCAGACTCACTGGGACTATTTCCTGGCCGCGCAAAGATGTGCAAGAGCCAACAACAGTTAACGATCTGGTGAAAGAGAACTCCTGGGGCCCTGCGAGTCACCCTCCGACTCGGGACGCCAGTTCGCGTTGAATCGCGCTTATCTGTCGCTATACGCCACGCTTTCCAACTTCAAGGTTGGCTTCACAAACATAGATGCTTTCTGCGCGTTCCACACTGTCACCGCTAATGACATGTTGGCCGAGCAGAAGGTTATCCTACGTATGTGCACACGTTACTTTCTGCCTTGCCTGATTTCTGTCCCCCATTTCCACCGCAACAGATGATGCCCATTGATCCTAGCTTCGCCACTTGGCATGTGCTTGGTGTGCATGCACCTCTCCGCCGATTTCCTTATCGTCGCACCTCACAACCATGACTCAAAGAAGCGACGCACCCATCTTAGGTGGAGCTCAACCCCGTCTGTACTTTACGTTGCTTGTGTTCCTTGTATGCTTCGTGTTCAACAGGAGCTCGGCTCTTTCGGTCCGTAGCGTTCCTTGCGATTGAAACCGACGGGAGGTACCACCTCGTCCGCCCGCTTGTGCAAACCAATAAACGCGCGCATCCCTGTCAGTACTTCGCCCCCAGGGGCACAGCCCAACGCGACTGACTAAAACGCAGCGTAGCCAAGGACAATACAGGAACCACTTTTTGCCCAAACGAGTACGAGGAACGGCGGGGTGATTGAACGGCCAAGGACGAGGTGAACCATTTAAATTGTCGGTCGTGTGCATGTCAACGAGCTCGAGTCCTCAGCCCTGACTCATTCTATTCCGTAGGCAAGGAACCGCCTGCATGCGGTGGACAATCTATTTTCCCTCGAAATATATCGCACTCGTCCGCGGAACCGTTTGAAACACGATTCTGATGGGCTTGGCGTATCAAGATCCAAGTAGGCAGACCAGAGCCACCCGAACCCACCACCAAGATTCGATATTCAGCGTCGACAGATCTTCGAATTCGTCAAAGAATGTTCCCTCCCCCCGGCGGGATCTTTGATTGGCGTCCTCTTCCCACTTGTTTCCGCTCAAGGTAGTGGTACCACTTGGCGACAGGGGCGCCCGGCGCGCAAGCCGATATCTCCCTTGTTTCGGTCCTACTTCTTTGAGCGTGGGCCTGAGCGTACTTTCCAGACTGCGAAGCAATCAAAGACGAAACTGCGCAGTCAATTGTTCCTTCTATCGCTCAAAAGTACTCCGCTACCATACTCAAGGCTATCAAATGACGCGATACACGAGAGAGCGGGGGAGACACATGCACGCTGATAAAATTCATCCACATGATTAGTCGATGACTGGGGCGAGGTCAACGACTCGCCCCCTCCCCGGCCCCTCGGCAAGTGTCGGTTACGTAACCGCCCCAGTCCCAGAGCGAGCGGTGATTATTTGCTGTACCGAGGGGACCATGTCCAGCATATGTTCGTATCGTTCAAGGTCTATTAACGGGATATAACTGCCTTGGCCCCGTTGGCGTGTAGGATCCGTCCGATGATACGTATGTGAGAACAGACAGCGATACGCACGCAGTGGTTTAGCAAGAAGCTCTAGTCCCGAAACACGTTCTAAAAAAAAGAGCCTGGCACCTGACGGACGCACAGGAAGCAAGTTGGGCCATATCTCCGACGAAAGACATACCTCGCGAAGCGATCGGACCACGGCGTGTCCTTTTATCCAGACTCCCCATCAAAGTGGCCGAATGTTTACCAGGTCGCTGAGGGGAAGCTCCGTGGCTGTGAGGTCACCAAAACATGCGACCTTGCTGCTCCTGTGTCCGTTATCTTGTGCACGTTACGTTTCAGGAGGTACGAAGTCGTTCCACCGCCTCCCCGTGCCATCAGCATCTTTCTTATCAGAGTCCCGCAACAGTTGTGTGTTCGCATGTCTATATAACGTCGTGACAAAGCCACATGTACGTGGGTGATCCGGTTGAGAAGGTGTCCAAAGCTGTTGTCGCATGACATGTTTTCCCGCGGGCGGTAATCAGTATAGATGTAAGCCCGTGAACAATGGTTGTGTTCTAACAATCAATACTGTCTTCCCCTTCTGCAGACGACTGATCGGGAACGTTCGTTCTCATCTTTGCCCGGTGATTACCAATTGACATTGAAACATACTTGCATGTCCAAGTACTAGACAATAACTTGCTCGAACAGTGCCAAGGCTTTTGCGCACCGTCGCCCGAATCAGTTGTTCCCTTTTCTTGTGTGGTCATCTAGTTGACGTGATGTCAGCGCTTTGACTTTGGCCACCGTCGTTGTACACAAGATTTTTGCGGAAGAGGTGCAACCACACCTTAACCCTCACCCAGCTCGAAGAAAGCACGTCGTCGTATTGGATTCCAAGACACTGTTCTCACGTACACATCCTAGAACATCTAGGAAATGAAAATAAAATAAAAGACTATACCTCTCGTCCAGGAAATAAGTAGCATGGTGCGCCTGTCATGATAACGGATGGATCAGTCAAAAAGAGGGGGGAGAGAGAGAACTTGGGATTGAACACGTCAATGCGAAGAAGGCACCGTTGACAATCCCTGGGACAATTCGTCCCGTTCATATCTTTTCCATGTACCACTGAGGGATAACCCCCGGACAGCATCAGAAGTCGTCCCGATAAGAGACCACTCCAGTCTGCAAACCATTCTCGTAGTATTGCCAAAGATATGCGTAGGAGGGTCTGAAGCACAGAGGTCAATGAGGCGCCTGAGACGCGAATGACGGCGCGTGCCCATGCGTCACAGTGGGCAGCACAGCGTACAGGAATCTGATGAGATGACCTACTCAACTCTCCATCCGCTGCCACAAGGGAAGAAGGTAGTACGAGACATGCTTTCGCAGTAATCTGGGGAGACGTAAAAACTCGAAGACGAATTTAAAAAAAAAACTCAGAAAGAATACAAGGTTCAGTGGAATGAGTCCAAAGGAGTTTCCCATCCAGTTGGGGTCTTGTCAGCGAGACATAATACGGTAAGTACCACAGAATATGAATATGAAGGAACTAAGCTTCCTTTGGTGTTTATTACGATGAGGGGTTGTGAGTGGATGGAATGAACTCGGTGACCACTGTAGACGAACCTGTTGTCCGTCGCAAGCACCGCAGCAGCTTGACAGCCTCAACGTCCTCGAGATAGTTATCTCCGGAGCAATGGCTGTATCAATGTCAATGCAGCACTTCAAAGACGGTATCAGAGCATCCCTCTGCAAAGATATACAAATCAATCACCGTTTGTCCGACATTCTTGGGTTCCTCTGGCGCGTCTACGGATAAAACTCTGTGATGCCTTCTGGTCCAGTAACTTGTACAACTAGCATCTCGATGGTCATCGCGGACGCGAGGAAGGCCTCGCGCTGTTGATGCTCGATGCATGCCGCTCCTCGTCCGGCACAATGCAAGACTAGTCAATACCTCCAGAGACGCATGACATACCCAGGATAAACTTTAATTAACGAACGAACCGGTGATCATCCATTCAGCCCACGGTGCCTTGTTCACGTTCGGGGCCCGGGGCATGAATATCGGATGAAGTGTCAAGTGATCGTCTCTTGGGATGTTCAAAAAATGAGGCCTACTAGGTGCTTGTCTCTGATGCCATCCACGTCGATCGGGTCTGGTCGTGTGCCTGCGACAGTGCATTCGACAAACATATCCAATTGCTGGTCGACGGAGTGACAAAACGCACGGGAAGTGATACCGAGAAACATGTTAATGTCGACTTTTGTGTTTCGTAGAACTTGCTGAAATATGTGAAGGTAGGACTAGGAAGGTAGGTCAGATTAACCCTGGTCAGTGTTACAAGCACCCTGGACACTGCAAAACCTCATATGCACTCTAGAACAAGGTACAGAAGATTTCTGTCAACAAGTTAGGAGCTGCACAAGCGAAAGACTGTCGATGAACATTCTGACAGTACCTACTAACATCTGACGCACCAACATCTTGTGTGACCTCCCATCCGACGTCGTTCATACCGCGGACGATTCAGGCCAAGCAGACGACACAGTTCATTCTGCCAAACTTGACCAGACTTGAGGCCTCCGTAGCTCGTGGTACTATGGTGGACATGTACTCTGAAGAACTTGATGACATTAGGTTTTCCATCGAGGTCATATGCTTGCATGGGGGGGTTTTTGAAAGGACGCGACACGTAAAGGTCATCAACGCTCGTAAATGATTAGTACTAAGAGAACAACGTCGTGAAAAGCCTTGAACACTGCATCGAATTCATCGCTCAACGAGATGGCGTTTTGAATGTCGGAACCTTTAAAAAAGTGTAGGCATAACGTTTGTTTTCAGCGTGATGTGTTACATTTGCGGGGGTTCGTCACAAGTGATGAGGCCTCGAGGGAGATTTGAAGTAACGATGTACATAATTATGCGACAAACAAACTTATAACATGATATCATCTTGGAGAACAAGAACGAATATATTTTGTCGTGCATGAATGGGCAAGTTCGATCGACGGCTGAATTTTTGATGTGTGACGTGCTCTACTCGGCTTGGATCGGCCCCGCTCCAAAGGACCGTTCAAGAATGATCTGTTTTTCAAGTTCGCTGGTGCAGATATATATATATTAATGGCCAGGACATGGTTGACAATAACGCTAATACGCGACCGATGCCCTGATAACTTCAACGCATCAGAAATTGAAGCTGGGACAGTCGTCGTCGTCGTCGTGATGAGTGTGACAGCATTCATGCCATCTTCTGCTCAGACAGTCCATAAAAAGGAGCCGCCTTTCTCGCTGCCTTGCCCGTCTACAGCCGGTGAGAGACTCATCAGATACACGAAATGTATGCTACAGCTTGGCGGGCTTGGTAGATCGTTCAGCGCATCGTGGGCTCATATTAGTGCTTCCGTAACACGTGTCGTGTCACGATCCGCGAAACCAAGGTGGTATAGGATTTGTTCGAAGTCTAGGATTGTAAAACGTACACATCGGCATAGCATACTGCCCGATCGTCAAAAACGTGAGTTCCCCAAGCGATAGATGGCTCGTATCGGAGTAGGGCGTCGGTACGACAGTCCAGAAAAGCAGGAATAGGGTGGAGAGCACGGAGGTCGATGGATGCGCCAATAAAGTCGAAGACGGCACTGGAATCTGGACGGACAAATCAAATTTTCAAAAGGCGAGTATACTTGAGTTCACAACAATGGCCAGGTGCAACTCCAAACTGGGTAGCCACAGGAACGCCATGGTCCTCTCGATGCCAGAATGCGAAACCCCGATGAGGAATGCACCTCGGGCCGCTACGCACCGAAACATATGGGCATTTGGACCATCTTCACGTGAGGTAGTATAACTGCAATACCGTACTCTGGGAGTGACATGTCCTGATTAGAACAAACACCGTGCGTCGAATAATCGATCTATAATAATTCTGGTAGAGAACCCTATTTGGGTACTTGACAAACTGAATAAAGCTCTGTTCCTTGATGGAGAAAGTTTGATTGAGCAGTTGCAGGTGAAATGTGGTCATTGAGCTTTGGGACGATATCCTGAATCTTTAGTTTCGATATCCCTCAAAAATAAAAAAAGCTTTGAGGACAGCTACTTTTCTCATCAACAAGAAAACTGGCCGTCACCGAACTTTTTTGTTCTGTGGGTTGTTTCTCCAACACCAAACAGAATTAGCTTGGAGTACGGGATCATCAGGGAAGCCTTGGAAGGACTGCCTCCCATTGAAAGTATTAGCAGGCGAGTCTGACAGCTAATGATGAATCATACACGACAGTGAGTGAATGATTCCATGAATCTGTGTTGTCACTTGTGGGTGTAGTCAATATCCTGCTGGCGCAAGATTCGGATAACTTACCTTGGACGCCTTCCTTGCCTTGTGTGATCTGCTCTGCAGCTTTATGCATGTTTATGCACTGATAGAATTGCTTGATATATTGATGGGAGAACTCGATCTGATAACGGAGAATCACTTGGATATTTATTGTGATAGCGAGGAGAACTCCACAATTTGAGTAGTGTACAAATCTGTCATTCAAAACAAATACATCATGCACACGCTATCTGGGTATGTGTGCCACTTATCTGTGGTGAAATATTGAATGGAGTTGGGCAGGCAGTAGGAATATTTATGGGTAGTTCAAAGCGGTTGTCCAAGAAGATGGCTCCAGTAGATGCAAGACTGCATACAAACTAGGAAATTGATATAGTTACATGAATTTAAAGATGAATGATAAATAGGATCATATCTGGAGGATGTCCGAATCTTCAAAGCATCAAGCCATGCACTAATGTACCTTTGGGAGGAACTAGCCAATTCAACCCTTCCCAGATGGCAAACATTTGGAAGAAGTATAGTCACGTGATTGCCGTGAGACGATGGAGGCACTGTACTAGCTGCTTAGAACTGACACCTTACCTGCATGGATCACATAAAAGCCTGAGATTGGCTGCATGAGTGTGAACAAGAATTTCAGGCAGACTTTTGATCGGTGAACCAAGGTTGTGGGTAGCGATATATCCATTGAACGAGTGACCCATTACATGAGTATGAGGTGATTCCTGTGAGTAGTCAGTAGTGCTGTGGATCTCTGATAGTGTCAGTTGAGGTCAAGCCGCCGTGCACAGCTTTGGATCAAGCAACAAAAGACAGGTCACCAAACTTTGGTCGTTCCCATCGTTCGTTCTTTCTTCTGTACCGAGCTGATTAATACCCTTCGTTATTTAATTGATTCCGATGAACGTTTATACTCGCCCAAGGTGACTCTCAACTCGTTCAATCCCCACGAACTACACTGCGCTGGCACTCGGTCCGACAGGAGGCTTGCCGTCAGTCGTGAATGGGAAGCTCGGAGGTGTGGCATGGTCCGAACTCTGGGCCGTGATACACGAGGCGATTACCATTCATCGAGAGTATATATTAAAACGGAACCCACTATTAGAACATTGGACCGTGCTTGCAAGCACTAATCTGCTGGTGTGAACTCAGGACTAGGGTGATCTCCACCGGGTGCCGTAACTGTGCACCATACTGATGGAAAAAAAAAAAAGGGGGGGGGGGGCCAGCCAGCGACGGGTCATGACACCAAATCCAAGTACTTGACATCAGGTACTATTTATGCTCAATGTTACTCCCTTTTGCATATTTTGACCGTAGTATGGATTCGAAATTCCTGGGGGTTGGCGACTGCGACGTTCGGCGGTCAACGCGTCTGTCGATGGGTGTGAGAAACGAACAAGTTGGGCACGTCAAACCTAATCAAACCCACACCGAGATACCCCGACCCACCCCAGAAAACTCGGAACGCAGCTGTACTCGCACTCCGACGTGTTGGGAGTCTAGATCCGCTCGTCCTTGTTCCGTTTTCCAACCTTTTTCCTTCCCCACACACGTGGTACTCCTATCGGGGATATCGATGTGACGACCCAGACCGGCCCAGCCTATAACCAGCACCCCTTTCCCACAGCACCTCAATTCATACAGCTCGAGTTTCCTTTATCCTGGAACCAACTCCTTGGAATAGGGATAGCTTACGCCACTTGCACCCAAAATAGCGGCTTGAAAAAAAAAGGGAGAGAAAGAGATCTAACGAGGATCCATCACCGTGCCTTGCTTGCCTTTAACACGCCCCGTCCAAACGTTCCAACGTTCCAACGCCGGTCAAACATGTGGCAGGGTGGTACAATAGTATCATGGAAACTATCACACGCGTGTCCTCCTCCCTGAGTCGCCCTCGCACAAATCAACCCTCACTGGTGAGTCTCCACCATCAACTAAAAAGAGGGTCCACATGGCATCGGGCCGCTCGTGTCAACCCCATACACTCCGTGATCGGACGTCCCGTCGTGTATTTTCCTATCGATCGTCTCCTGCACGCGTCTCCGCGGCTGTAGTGCTCTACGTTATCTTTCGTGGACCCTTCTCTGACTTTCTATCATGTTCACCGCCGGGACACGACCACGCCACGCCATCACTCGAGTACTCGTGGCCAGGGCTGAGGGCATCCGCACGGCGAGTGCATCGCGCGTGGCATCTTTTTTTCGTGTCCCGCATGCTGTGGATAGGCTGATATGCTCCTTCTATCGGATGAGATCCGTATGTTCATATTCATTCTGTGGCTAGTTACATGTGTAGACTGACGCAGAAAACGTTGATAAACACCAAGCACGGGCATCGCGAATTAACGCTCAGAGTGTCCCGAATCATACATATCCTGAGGGAAATGGAGTCAACACAGAACGGCATACAGACGCCAAATTGCGTCTGGAAAAAAAAGAGAAGAGAAACATGTTCGAGGCAAAGGCGTTAGTTAGAACGCCTGACCTGCCTCGAGTGGCATCGCGACGCGCGCCACGAAAACGTGTACAACAGTACTATAGACTTAAACGGATTATAGGTAATAGACCAACAAGCGGGTATCAACATAGAAAAAACAAAACATGCGATGATGCGAGTGGTGCTGGGGTGCGTGTGGTTGATAATACGAATGAACGTGCGCATGTAATTCAGGAGCCAGTCCTAACCAGAAAGAGGTTGAATTCGACGCCGCATATATCGAGCACGTGCACGTACCAGGCAAATGTAGGCATACATCCAAGTCGTCACAATATTCAACATGATAAACCAGGAATAAGAGGGAGTTGGCCCAAGTTGAGGACCCAGTCGCTACCAGACTTGGGCTGAGTCAGGCCAAGAAAGATGGTTTTATGGCAAAGGACGTCGACCCTTTTCCATCCCAGGGAACGCTCCACCTCTGGAAGGCCAGGGGCAACTTTGCAGCGGAGTTGAAAAGCATCCTTGACTGCCCTGCGGTCGCGGACCAGCCTCATCTCCTCGAGAGTGAGCTGTTCGTTAAAGGCCTTGTAAATCGCCTCAAACACGTCTCGACAGGTGATCCCACGGGCGTTCTTGACGTCTACCTCCCAGGAAAATGGATCGCGCTCAAAGGTGATAAGCATCTTTGTCATGGTACCATTGGCAGCGGGTTTGTACAGCTGGACCTCGGACAGCTTTGCTCGATGATTACGGCCTAACTGGAAGGTTATGTCGTCCACCGGAAAGGCTATATCAAAGCGAAGGAGTTGCTTCGAGCGTCGTGCATCGTACGGAAGCAACTGCCAATGCAAATCGAATGCGGGCTGTTTCATAGGCACTGCCACCAGTGATCAGATAAGGTATATGAACGGTACACGTGGGAGGCAAGGGGAATGATAAGGGGGGTGGGGGGTGGTAAGAGACCGGGGTGCATACTTACCCAAGCGCGATCCAGGGGGTAACACGCTGGGGACGTTGTACCGAGAGCAAGCTGCTTTTTTGGCAGCAAACAACTCTCCATCGCTGTCATACGAGTCGTAGGGTTGTGCGTTCCTGCTTCCCTTGAGAATGGACTTTAGGGGTTTTGCAGGCTGTCCAGCAGTGGGATTAGCCCTAGAGGGTGAGGGCCTGATGGGGGTCTGCGGCCGCCGCATGTCGGCGCTTGTCGCAGGACGTGAGGGGCCCATGCACGGCTCGTCTGGGAGGGACAGCTTTGGAAGCTTTGGGGTATCTGGGACAAAGTGTGGGCTGGTTGGCGAATGGCGAGACTTGTACATGACGATCGTGATCAAATATAAAAAATGTCGTAGCAGAACGAAGGCGAGGGGCGGGGAAGTAATGTGATGTGGAGGGGAGATTGGTCCTAGAGTGTGATTGTGAGCGTGCGCTGCAATGCTGTATAGCATGGAGAGCGATCGTACCTATATGAAAGTAGGAACCGAAGCACGAGAGTGCGGTTGGAGGATGACCGCAGTGACCCGCGCAGTCGAGCTCCTTGGACCTGGTGGTACGCGGACAAGAGGGGGAAGAGGGAAAGTCGCGAGTTATAAGACACACCGCGAGGCAGGACACGAGGCGGAATCAGAATATATACCCAGATTGGACCCAATAGAATGCGGCCAATCATAAGTATCACATCACGTGTCCTACAAGGTGGGCACCGCCTCAGGGTCCCTCCGAGCGCGCGTCTGTAGGGACTCCACCGTTCTGGGCACCGCAGCGAGGGATCACAGCACCACCGCCTTTCTCCTTGTCTACAGCATCCCTGGACTCCATGCACACGCGGAGGACTTAGGTACAAGACGTGCTCGGTGTTCGATGCTGCGTCCGCCGTTTTAGGCAGTTACGAACCAGCCTGCAACGCACGCGGAAAATGAGGCCTGGCAGAAAACGCGAGTGATCACGAAACACCTTTGTCTGTGATCGCATGAGGCGTGGGCGGTCATCTGGAATGTGATGGCTCAGTCCTCATGCCGGGAGTGAGGTCTTGATGGGTTGCCTCCAGGAGGCAAAGGGCACCTTGGCCAACGGAGCGAGGCAGACGCCTGCGCGAGATGCATCAGCTGAATGGCAGCAAAACGTCCCCTCCATGTCTCGGCGACGGACATGTTCCATGTTTGCGTAGATGGGCGGCACGACGTTACACCGGACCGAGTCAATGACCGAGTCATCTGCAAACGCTGCCAAGGTACAGGCAGAAACGGGTCGCGTCTCCCCAGCAGCACAAGAATAGGTCGGCGACATCAATGATTACCGTAGCCCGTTGCTTGACCTCAGCCGCTGGCAAAAGCGACGTTTCGTCCCATGCCTGGATCCAATGGGGAGGGGGGAATGCGATGGTGGTTTGTTCCATAGACCACGCCCGCAGCACCTGGCGGTTTCTTTGTCACACTGCCCTGGCGCGAATTGCTCGCAGTGCCACGGCGCTACACCACAACAACCCTTCTAGAATACACTGGGAAACAATTTTCAGTACAGCCAAGACTTACACGCCAAGGAACTGCGGACAGCCCCGAACATCCGAGCGATGGAAAAGAAGGGTGCCAGCCAACACGGTCGTGGTGAAGCGTGCAAGTCATCATTGCAACAACCAGCATGGGACCGTGTGAACATTTATCCAAAACGTGCGCATCAAACCACCAAATTTTACGACCTGCTCAACGTCGCACACGGCGCGCACACACGCACGGATGGCGACGCACGCGTTGTTCGAGACGGCCTCGGGGTATGCCGTCTTCGAGGTCAAACTCCACGACGTGGTCGGCTCACGGACCAAGGCTGTTCAAGACTCGATCAACGACTTTTCAAAGTTTGCCAGGATGGTCACCCTTGTCAGTTTTTCCCCGTTCAAAAGTGCTGCCGACGCGCTCGAGAACATCAACGACATTTCAGAGGGTGTGTGCAATAGTGGTCCGGTGACGTGGACGTAGGTTGTTGACGAGTTGGGTTCGCCAGGCATACTGAACGGCCATTTGAAATCCCTCCTCGAGCTCAACATTTCCAAGGGCGGAAAAAAATCCTCCAAGGTCAAGCTCGTCGTCCACGACGCCCCACTTGCCAACGCCATCTCGGACAGCACTGGCATCAAATGCGACGCCTCTGAGGACGCACATGAAATTCTACGCGGCATCCGCCAACATGCCCACAGGCTCCTCAAAGGACTCGACGCCAACGACCTCGTCAAAGCACAACTCGGCCTCGGTCACTCCTTTTCCCGTGCTAAACTCAAATTCAACGTAAACCGAGTCGACAACATGATCATCCAAGCGATTGCACTGCTCGATCAGCTCGACAAGGACGTGAACCTCTTCGCGATGCGCATTCGGGAGTGGTACGGCTATCATTTTCCTGAGCTGATCAAGCTCGTCCCAGACAATTACCAGTATGCTCGTCTCGCGCAGTGCATCGGGGACAAGGACACCTTGACTGAGGACAAGCTACCCGAATTGGCGGCCATCGTCGATGACAACATGACAATCGCACAAAACATCCTCGACGCCTCCCGTGGGTCGATGGGGTCGTCCATTTCCGCCATTGACATGCTCAACATATCCGCCTTTGCTGCTCGCGTCGTCTCCATCGCTAATTACCGCAAATCTCTCGTCGCTTATCTGTCAGAAAAAATGAACCTGGTGGCACCCTCGCTGACAGCACTCCTCGGAGAGCGAATCGGGGCACGACTGATCAGTCATGCGGGGAGTCTCACGAACCTCAGTAAATACCCCGCCTCAACCGTCCAGATCCTCGGAGCCGAAAAGGCCCTCTTCCGAGCACTGAAGACCAAGGGTAACACGCCCAAGGTGAGCAAGACAGCACATCACCCGTTCTCGTCTCACGTACCCGCAGTATGGCCTCTTGTATCACTCCTCCTTCATTAGTCGCGCCGACGCCAAACACAAGGGCCGAATATCACGGTTCCTGGCAAACAAGTGTTCGATCGCATCGCGAATAGACTGTTACACTGGTACGCTGCATCTCTCCCATTCTCCCATCTTTCTTGCTACGTAGAGGTTATCAATGAACCGTGTTTTTTTAATACCCCCTGCCATAGACAATCCTACCCCCAAATTCGGCGAAGCACTTCGCTCACAAGTTGAAGAACGTCTCACGTTTTTCGAAACTGGTGCACCCCCCACCAAGAATGCAGACGCGATTCGCCGGGTGTTGGATAGCCTTGCGCTCGGAGAGGACGAGGACGAAGAGGAGGAAGAAGAAGAAGAGGGCACGCGGCAACGGAATGGTGGTGATGTGGATATGGAGGACGCAGAACCCGTGTTACCCTTGATCGAGGCGTCGCCGCCGCCGAAAAAGAAGAAACACAGAGACAAGGAGAAACACAGGGGGAAGGAAAAAGAGACGGATAGGGACAAGGACAAGAAGAAATCTAACAAGCGGCGGGCAAGCGAGGCAATGGACGTCGATGGTGAGAGTGATGCGGAAGAGGACGAGGAGGACGAA
>JBBPKD010000320.1:0-23957 GCA_038089075.1 Singerocomus inundabilis
AGCCTTATGTCCTACTGGGGGGGGGGGGTTGGTCGCAAGTGCAGCAGTAGGGGTGCAGACACCAACGTGGGGCGAATCGGCACGGAACCCGAGCGCCTGTGTAAAAGTATGCAGTCCAATAAGCAACCAGCAATGTGATACAGAGATAACACCAACCTCCTACAAACCAACAACTACACCGGTGCAGCGAAGGAAACGCTCGTCGTCGACTACGCGGCACGACTCACATGCAAGCATCTCGGGGATCCCGTCCAATTGGAACTCCGGTCTCGTACTGTAAAACCGGAAGGAAACAACGAGCCGCACCAGATGCCCGCGGGAGCATTGGCTTTCCAGGATGAGAAGCAGCACAAATGGCTGTGCTGAAGCTGACCATGTCTCGCATTTTCTGGGCAGTATACTCCTTACCACCACGAAGACCTGCAACACTTGACACCATGGCCCATTTCATGCACACGAGGTCTACACTGACATGGAAATACGTGGATAGGCAGGGAGCGACATGTACCATGGTGCCATAGGTGATAAGACTGACGAGGGCGTAGGTCGGAGTCGAATTGAGGCTGGCGATAATCACGTCCCAGAGCACGAGGTCCTCGTAGTGGGTTGGTAAAGCGTTGTGGGAGAGGCAAAATAGTTCACTGCGAATTTCGATTTGGCTATAAACGGATGGTCAAAGGACGCAAGGAAGGGTAAAGAACTTGAAGATACCAGTAAGGGTCACTAAGGATGACGTGGCACGGGTTCACATTACAACGGACTCGTAGGGGATTGAGGGGAAGTGTGAAGTGTGGATATGGGCACGACAGTCTGGATTGCCTCCATGCGCAGTGAGGATGGCTTTACGGAGATTACTGACAATATGCTACCTGATGTGAACAATGAGCACCGTAGCAGTCCCCGATGTCTTCTAAGGTGAGCATGGCAAAGGGTGATGTTCATCGTCGCGAAATCACAAAAGGACTCTCAACTGTATGTTGGGAGTCAGAGTTGGTCACGAAGCTGTTGAATGGTTTTTTCTAGAGGCATCATTTTGTTGTCTAACAAAGGTAGATGTCAATGATTAATGACACACGAGTCAAGTTAGCTATAAACTCACTCGAGCTCTCTTGCCTCGACCCATCACAAGGCTGAGATGGCCATTGACATGTTTTGCTTCCGCATAGTAAAAACTGCGATGGGAAAGAGTTGCTGACCAAGCAAGCGAGCTCGACGAGATTCAAAGTCCGCGCGCTGACACGGCTTGAAGCTTGATCGATCTCACCTCAAAATGGAAGTCGTCGATAACGGCGTTTCAGTTATGTCACAGCGAGACGTTCCTATACGAGTCGACGAATACACCGCGCTCAATCAGCCTGCGAGATACAACACCCATGGCATACAAAGTGCTGTACTACAAACGAGACGATGCACCTAGCAGAAAGCAATCCGAGATCCGAGAACACCCATCCGACACAGCAATAACAAAGTAAAGAGAAACAAACCCTGAAGAAAACACGGCAACTACAAGACATCCAGAGTCCGTATCTTGTCTGTAAGAGCACGTGGTGACACGTCCTCGAGTAGCTGCACGACGATGGGCTGGTCCGATGCGACACGGCGATATTCATTGTGGGATACATGAACGAGCAACAGCGCGCCAAAAGGTTGTCTGAGACGCACAAAAAGGCGTAGTGCTCTGTTGAGCTTATCTGCGGGGGACATGGTATTCAAAAAAGAGGGAGATCATATTGGACTTACCATCTCTATCACGAAGGTCACTGTCCACAGTCAGATCCTCGAAAGGAAGAGCAGGATCGAGCAAGCATCGGAGCCACGGATGGATCAGCACCAGATTCTTCATATCAGATAAATCCCTGGTCGTCTTTATCTCGACAGTCCCAAGTGAAGGTACCAGGGTTTGATAAACATGCAGAGCATGGCTGCTATTGGTCAGAAGACTCTTCACTGGAAACATGACACAAGATAAGCTCAAGCGGCGGCTAGCGAGACGTGGGGATGGGAGAAGGACGACCCGGTCATATAACATTACAGCCGAGTCAACGAATGAGGATGTGCGAAGCCCTGCGACCAGTGCATCCATCTTATCATCTTCCATTTCTGGCGAAATATATGGTGAAGCCGGCTCGCGATATACACCAATCTCCGCAGGAAGACAACTGTTATAGTCGGATCCATGTCCCGTCCAAGCTAGGATTGTCACATCCCCCGACCGGGTCAGCACCTCTTGCAACAGGCGACCCAAAGCGCGCTGTTGGCCCTCGCCATATGTGACAGGGATAGAAACGTCAAATATTCCAAAGAGCGAGTAGGCAACATCTTCTTGTCTTGTGGCGACACGTGCCGCAGCGAGACAAAGCTTCTGTCGTACATTCTCTGATCCAGGTTGTAGAGAGTGTAAGACTTGAATGTCAACACCGTTTGCGGCCGCCATCGTGCCCATGATTGCAGGCGAATCTTTGTGATTGTACACAGTTTCATATGGGAAATAAGGCTTCCAATCCTCGGTATAGAAGCGGATAACCTTGGACGCAAAGAATTCTTGCAGTGTCCATGCACGCGTGTTCCAAAGACACCTCTCGAGCGCACTTAGTTCCGAGTCCGACAGTACACCCTTTAGATGAACGATCGTGAGTGCGGATTCGTGGTACCATCGGAACATCGAGGTCAGAGATTCCTGGAGCACCGAACCATCTGTTTTATTGATACAGCACGTGTCAGACCATGCCCAGCACAATCCTGCTTCCCGTGCCTTCACACAGAACATCGCCAACTTGAACATTGTGGATGACCCTGCGAGATTGTGTACTGATTCGTGAACGACATCCTGGAACAGCGGTTCAGCTCCTTCCCAGGTATGGGAGAACGTTCCGTATCGAAAGTATTCCCGAACAGACTGTTTGATGCGAGAGTGGTCGATCACTGTTATCATGGACGCAACGAGCTCCATGAATGTTGGGTCGGTTTCGAATTCGTCTAACCGCTCGCGCTCGTCACGAAGACGACCGGTCTTGGTGTTAATGAGAACGAGAGGAGCACCCAGCTGAGTCCACTTGGCGCAGCTGCGAATCGCCGTGATTGTATCTGATGGGCTCACATAGTGGTTACGCAAACCTGCGAGAGGTAGGAGTATCAGACGATAGTCCGATGCAAGTCCAATAGTGTTATTTACTGCGAGTAATGGGATCGGGTGATTGTTCAAGCTTGAGGAGCATATTATCATGTGCGTTGATCGCTTCATCGTAACGGCGAGCACCGAGTAGTGCTGCGCGTCTCGTTTCGTATCCAAGCGGAGATGACGGGTCGAGTTTGACCACCTGAGGTCGCATTAATTAGGGCAACTGTGAATCAAGATATACGTACTGCATCAGCATCCTCTAGTGAATCTTGCCACGATCCAATCCTAGCTCGAGCTTTGCTTCGCTTCATCAAAAAGTTTATCGATAAAGGCTCGAGGGACAGCGCTATAGTGTAATGCACAACAGCATCTTCGTATGAACCAAAGCCCATGGCAAGATCTCCTCGTTGCTCCAATGTCTTGGGACAGCGCGCCTTGAAGTCTGATGTCCAGGTCAGAAGGAAACGAAGGTTATGAATAATCCTTACTACCATTCCATTCGCTTTGATCTGTAGACATCGACTCTGTCTCAAGTGTGCTCTGTCGGAAACACTGGACCGCCTCCGAAACCCGACCTTTCTCTTCAAGAACATCACAGATTACCCGGTAGGTCACGATCCTCGGCAGCTTAAACTGAATGAAGAACATCGTATCAACGACTGGCATGACTGTACTATACAGCCTACCTTGGCGGCTATACTCAGTGCTTCATTCGGTGAACTGCGAATCAACACTGTGCTCGCCCACTTGGTTAGTAAGGAGTTTGGGGTCGGTGGAGTGAGCAACAGCGCAGTAGAATAGACTGCAATCGCCTCATCGTGCTTCTCGGCATCTAATACCTCGTCACCGATCGCTTCCAGCGTCGATATGCATTGATTCTTGAATTCTGATAGTAATAATTAAATACATTTCTTCTCTGATGTACAATCATAAAACTTACTAGCAAGCCAGTTCATTATCAACTTGTCAGCTCTGACGTTTTCGGGGATCCCGTTAGCCATATGAAGAAGAGAGACCGCAGCATCGACTATGCAGCCGTCAGCATACAAGACTTCACATTTATGTTTCTGCTCGTGCGCATGAAGCATCTGGGAGAGACCCTCCATTTCGGTGTGCTGGGTGCAGAGTTGCTGTTCAAAGTGGGTATTTTTGTTGTCTGACGGGTGGGAAAGTCGTGGCGGCGGGTGCCAGAGTGGCGATAGATACACTCACAAAGGGACTCAACGATAGTCTGGGAGTCGGAGAGCTGGTCTCGGAGCTGTTGATTGGCTCCCTCGAGGCGCATAATTCTGCCGTCTAATAAAAGTAGACGTCAATCATACACGAGTCAGCGTACCAGAAATACGCACCTGCGCTCTCCCCCTGTGCACGAAGAGACTTGATTGTCTCTTTCAGATCAGCCATCTCTGCCTTGATGCGTTGCAACGCTCGCTCTCGGGAAATCTACAGCAGCTTAGAGACAAGAGCAAGAATTTATTGCAAGTGTACGTACAAGGTCAGAGTAGGGCCAAGGAAGGATGTTAGAGAGACTGAGCAGGGTGATCGTCTTGCCACCGCATATCGCAAGGTCGTAATATACTGAGATGGCCATGGAGACGATTATAGATGTATGCGAGATGACAGGCCCGACTTGTTTATGCGTCGTAGTGTTCCAGAGCGAGACGGACGAGTGTGACGAAGCTGCGATGATTGCTCCGTCGCTTGTGAGAGCGATGCACGTGGGTAGGCTATCGCTGTGGACGGACCATCGAGAACATGTTCTCCCAGACGAGGCGTCGAGACAGCTTATTTTGCCGTCGAAACACAAGACGAAAAGTCGCTCGCTACCGCTTGTCCAGGCGAGGCATTGGTTTGCCCACAAGCCGACTTGAATTGGGACATTGACGACGAGGGAACCGTTCTGACCGTCGTAGATCCGAACAGAAATGTTGCCCCACGTAGCAGTGGCGACGAGACGTCCGTCGGGCGAGAATTTGGCTGCAGTCACCCAGCTATCGTGTTGCAATGGGCCAAGCAGTCGCTGGCCAGTCGAGAGCGACCAGACGCAGGTAGTCGAGTCTTCCGATCCTGTTGCAATTCTCGTTCCATCTGGAGAGACGTCCACCGCACGCACCTCATTGCTATGTGCTTTGAATGCAGTCGCCTTTGTACGGTTCTCTGCATTCCACACCGTCACTTCGCCACTCGCCGTCCCACTGACGACCCACTTTCCATCCCGTGACACTGCAATGTTGCAAACAGGACTCCCCGCATCCATTGGCGTTCCCGCCTCCATGCCATCCCCCGTTTTCCAGCATCGAAGCCTTCCTTCCTGAGTATCACTCACGATGCACTTCCCATCAGCCAGGAACACAACCGAGTTCATTGCATCATCTCGACTATCGATTTGAATGGGTTTTACTTCATTTTCATGGACCCTACTGGCAAGGAAACTGTTTTCATTCGACTCTTATCTCCCAGTTAGTATTGCACCCCCAAATGTAACACCAGCTCACTCACGATTCCTTGGCCACCAATTTATTCCTGAAAGCATACACGGCCAGATATCAGAATGTCGGCGAAAGTGATATAGGTCGTCTGCTTGCGCTGCGCCAATGTTATCCGATGACATGCACGTGTCTTATCGGCGATACTGGCACATTACAATAATTCATCCACTTTTAAATCGCTCTTCGACTATTAATGTTTTCTGGTGTTGGATATTACCTATTCCCCGCAAACATATCATAATATTTTGCTCGACAACTCGGAGGTCACCACAACTTTCACGACAGCGGAAAGAGGGGTGAAGTGTGGAGACGGTAAATAGCATCGACCACACGACCAGGTATCCTTTGATCACTTCTGCATTTACGTTTGCCTGTACTTGTCACAAAGCACGCAGCAAAACGTATTACCTCTTGTATGATCAAACGTGCCTCAGCCTTGCGAGTATACCAAATGAACCTCGGGAGACTGAATATAACATAATCTTGAAGTTCATGCTTCTGTGGCATCCGTCACTGATACACACCACGATGGTACCGGTCGTTGTCGTTTCGTGTCAACAATTAGATCTCTATCCATCTTCAACGAATCCAGTGTATTACAGTTCTGTAGATTCACACCTTCGGTGGGTCAACGAAGGGGTTCACCGTAAACAAATCCGATGCGTCACCGTTTCACCCACCGCCTGCCGCCGAGATACCGCGAATTCCAAAACATTCGGTGTACGTTTCGGAAAGCGATTTGAAATGCAGAAACATGTCTGAGATAGCACATCAAGAGATCAAGGACCAAGACAGACCAACTCCTCAGGATGACACGACGACTACAAAACATCTAACGTCCGTATCATCCCTGCGATTTGACGCGGTGACACGTTCTCGAGTAGTTGCACGACAATAGGATGATCTGGTGCGACACGCCGATATTCATTGTGGGATAAATGAACGAGCAACAGTGCGCCAAAGGGCTGTCTGAGGCGCGCGAAAAGCCGCAGTGCTCTGTTGAGTTTGTCTGCAGAGGACACACAGTAGTATCCAATGAAAAGGAGATAGAGTACTTTGGACTTACCGTCCCCACCATCGATGTCACTGTCTACAGTCAAATCCTCGAAAGGAAGGGAAGGATCGAGAAGGCATCGGAGCCACGGATGGACGAGCACTAGATTCTTCATGTCTGATAAGTCCTTCGTTGACCTGATTTCGATGCTCCCGAGTGCGGATGTCGCCGCGCGATAAACATGCAGAGACCCGCGACTCAAAAGCAACAAACTTTTCAGCGGAAACCAGATACATGATAAACTCGAGCGACGGCTGAAAAGACGAGGGGATGGGAGAAGGATGACCTTGTCATACAGCATCACTGCAGAGTCAACGAACGAGGATGTCCGCAGGTCTGCCACTATCGGGTCCATCTTCTGATCTTCGATTACAGATGGCATATGAGTTGATTCCGGCTCGCGATACACATCAATCTCCGCAGGAAGGCAGCTGTTGAAATCGGATGCCTTCCCTGACCAGACCAGAATTGTCACATCGCCTGAACGGGTCAACACCTCCTGCAACAGGCGACCTAAGGCACGTTGTTGGCCTTCACCATACGTAACCGGAATAGAAACATCAAATATCCCGAAGAGCGAATATGCGATATCCTCTTGTCTTGTAGTGGTGCGTGCAGCAGCGAGACATAGTTTCTGTCGCACATTATCTGATCCGGGTCGCAGAGAGAGTAGGACTTGTGCATCAACCCCGTTTGCGGCCGCCATCAAGCCCATTGTCGCAGTTGAATCCTTGTGGTTGTACACAGCCTCATGGGGGTGGTAGGGTTTCCAATCCTCGGTATAGAAGCGGATAACCTTCGACGCGAAGAACTCCTGCAATGTCCACGTACGCGTATTCCAAAGACACCTCACGAGTGCGCTCAACTCCGAATCCGAGAGTACACCTTTCAGGTGAACAATCGTCAGCGCGGACTCGTGGTACCACTGGAACATAGAGGTCAATGATTCTTGAAGCACTGAACCATCCCCTTGTTGATACAGCACGTGTCAGACCATGCCCACCGCAATCCGGCTTCCCGCACCGTCGCACAGAACATCATCAGCTTGAAGACTGTGGGTGGTGATACGAGCTTGTGGAGTGATTTTTCAAGGACATCGTTGAACAGTGGTTCGGCTCCTTCCCAAGTATGGGAGAACGTTCCATATTTGAAGTACTCCTGAACGTTTTGGGTGACACGAGAGTCGTCTATTTCTGTTGTCATAGAGGCAACGAGCTCCTTGAATGTCGGATCAACTTCGAATTCATCCGAGCGTTCTCGCTCGTCAAGAAGACGACCAGTGTCAGTATTAATGAGGACGAGAGGGGCATCCCGCTGGATACGTCCAACGCAGCTGCGAACAGCCTCGATCACCTCCGCCGGACTCACATAGTGGTTACGCAACCCTGCAAGACATAGAATATCAGACAATTGCTTGACGTGAGTCAAGAAATTCGAGTGAATCTTGCCATAATCCAATTCTAGCTCGAGCTTCACTTCGCTTCGTCAAGAGGTCTACCGATAGAGGCTCGAGGCACAATCCCGTAGTGTAATGAGCAATAGCATCTCCGTACGAGCCAGAGTCGATAGCGACATCTCCACGTTGTTCTGATGTCTTCAGACAGCTCGCCTTGAAGTCTGATGTTCAGTGTCGGAGGGTATCAAGGGCGGTGAACCAAGTAGGGAATCCTCACTAGTAACCCACTCGCTTTCATTCGTAGATTCTGCTTCTATCTTGAGGATGTTTTGTTGGAAATACTAGATTGCCTCCGAAACTCGACCGTTCTTCTCAAGGCCGTCGCAGATCGCCTGGTAGGTCACGATCATCGGCAGCTTCAACTGATCCGAGAGCATTGTGTCAAAGTCCAGCTTGACACTATAAAATTGGGCCTACCTTCGTGGCGGCATTCAATACCTCGTTCGGTGAGCCACGAATTAATACTGCGCTTGCCCACTTGGTTAGTAAAATGCCTGGGGTCGACGGAGCGAGTAACAACGCAGTAGAATAGGCTGCTGCTGCATCATCTTGTTTCTCTGCATCCAATACTTCGTCCCCAGTTACTTCCAGCGTCGATACGCATTGGTGCTTGAATTCTGATGGTAGACATTAGTACTTTATCCTAATGCATGACGAAGATATTCACTAGCGAGCCAGTCCATTATCAGACTATTGGCCCTGACTTCTTCGCTGATAGTACTGATGATCGCGAGAAGAGAGATCGCAGCATCAACTATGCGTCCATCAGCATACAAAGCTTCACATTTATGTTTTTCCTCGTGCGCATGAAGGATCTGAACAAGGCTATCTGTTTTGGCATGCTGGGCACGGAGCTGCTCTTCAAATTGAGCAATTTTAGCGTCTAATGGACGGGAAAGTCAATATAGCGCACGCGTGGCGGTAAACAACACACTTACGAAGGGACTCGATAGTTTGTTGGGAGTCGGATAGCTGATTCTGGAGATATTGAATGTTTTCTTCGAGAGACACAACTCTACTCTCTAATCAATGCGGATGTCAATCACATGCAAGTCAACGCACTAAAAAAAGACGCACTCGAGCCCTCCAGTGCACCAAGAGACTCAACCCTGGTCTGGAGATTCTGCATGCACTGCTTGATTACCTCACGAG
Organism: Singerocomus inundabilis; assembly: GCA_038089075.1. NCBI lineage: Eukaryota > Fungi > Basidiomycota > Agaricomycetes > Boletales > Boletaceae > Singerocomus > Singerocomus inundabilis. The sequence goes on from JBBPKD010000320.1 coordinate 9,270, forward strand.
GTATCTGCAATAAAAGTTGTTCTTAATCAGAAAACCATCTCACGTGGCAGGATTTTGAGGCTAATTGCTTACATAGGATAAAGGGAGGATGTCGGAGAGACTGCGAAGGGTAATATTCGTACCTCCACATATCGCAATGTCATAATTTGCTGAGATGGCCATTGATATGATTGAATCCGTATGCGAGATGACAGACCTAATTTGCTGATGCGTCGTAGTGTCCCAAAACGAGACCGACGAGTTTGCAGGGGCTGCGATGAACGTGCCATTGTTCGCTGTGGTGCAACTGGGATATCCGTCACCGTGGATGGACCATTGAGAGTTTATTGTCTCAGTGGTCACGTCGAGACAGTTGATCTCACCGTCACGGGACGCAACAAAGAGTTGTTTACTGTCGCGAGACCACGCAAGGGACTCCTTTTGGATCCCATCGGCTTCGGTTGGGATGCCCATGTCAACGAGGAGGCGGCCGTCCTGACTGTCGTAGATTCGGACAGATTTGTCCTCCAAAGTGTCAGTGGCAATGAGGCGTCCGTCTGGAGAGAATCTGACTGCAGCCACCGATGAGTCGTGTGCCCAAGGGTTGAACAGCCGTTGTCCGGTCTCGAGCGACCACCTACAGACAGTCGAGTCATCAGACCCGGTCGCGATTCTCATCCCGTCCGGAGAAAAGTCCACTGCACGCACATAATCGCCGTGTCTTTGGAACGAGATCACCTTCTCGTGGCTCTCCGCATTCCACATCATCACCTCGCTACTTTCCGCCCCACTCACGATCCACTTTCCATCCTGCGACACCGCGATAGAGAGAATAGCACTCCCTGCGTTCATCGACGGCTTAACATGCATGCGATCGTCCACGTGCGAACGCCGAATCTTTCCTTTTTCACCGCCGCTAACGAAGTGCTTCCCATCAACAAGGAAGGCAACTGCATAAAGCTCGTTATCATAGTCCATTTCCTTTGGTTCTGTTTCCTTTTCGTGCACGGTGCGAGAAGAGCTGTTCTTGCTCGACCCTTTCGTCCAAGTCAGTAGCGCACTCTCGGATTTCGGCCAAATCGCTCGCCGTCTGTTGGCTGTCTATTTTCGCTCGAAGACATACTCGGCCAGTTATTGGGCTGCTGGAAGGATACGCGGTCGTCTATTTGCAGTACACTGTTGTCGCTCAGCGCCCATGTGTCTTCCTATCGATATACTAATCAATTCGCACACTCATCATCTCGGCGCCTGCTCTCATCCTAATGCGGGCCTCACCCCTTCTTTCCGGCCGTTGTAGCGACCATACCCGATCCGAGTTGTGAACCGTTGTTTGGCGGGGGAGACAGTGACTATACGACGATGATGTTGGAATAACAAGCGCGCGCACAGCCCGAACCGGCAACGGCTCAAACCCATAACCGGTTCACGTATGGCCCGACGCGCTACCACCGCTCATACATATGCAATCCATATGGTCGCTTTACTGTACTTACGGTCGTTCACGTAGTCTCTCTTATTGTTCTATGTGGTCATTGACACACGGATCATGTATATGATCTCTTCTATCTCCTTTGAACAGAACAATAGACACTCGTAGTATATATACCTTTGTTTTCATACTCGAGCACCTCAGTCCGTTGCATCGCACACGACTGAGGTGAGCTATTCGTACTTCTTTTCTTCGTTGCCATTGAACTCATCTGTACATAGAGTATATCTACTAGGTGAATTCATATTAGTCCGTTGCATCGCACACGACTGAGAGTATATCTACTAGTCGCGTGCTCGCACTCCAGATCAAGTACCTATTCCCACAGATGATGGTGACAAGGAACTTCTTTGGCCGCCTCTTACGTCGTTTGTGTCTCCCTATATACGGCTCCTCCAGTAAGGGGGTCAGCCTCCCGACGAACCTGAAACATTGGACCTAATACCATAGACTTGTCAGTCACAACCATCTCAAAGCATCAGCATTGTCTCAAATTCTCCCCGTTCGGTGCCCTTGAATGCCCTTATACTTGGACGCACGTCGCTGTCTTTTCCTTACTCTCTGTCATGACCTGGATTTCTCAACTCTTCAAGGTGACTCTCCATACAACCACTGCTGATTGCCTTTGCCCCAGAGACATCCGGTGTCGACAAGGTAATGATTTCCGAATCGTTGTTAGATAAATTCGCTCTCAAAGTTGGCAGGAGCGGGCAGCGGCGAAGGAACGAGCTTCAAGTTCGCATTGGGCACTCGGCGATGTCCCATCAAACATACTCGCCCACCAATGTATCATGCCCCCGGTGATCACGTGACCATGATGCTTTGAAGTTCAGATTCTCCGATGCACAAGATACTCACGCAATGTTTAGGTCAGTTGTTCTTGGTGATTGTGGGCATGGGACATGACGGTGTCGCCAGGAACGACATCGAGTGCATGTCCATGTTTCGGTGGGCCCCGATACGGTACCGAGTTTTCGTTTTGGTCACACGACATCTCATGACATGCGATCACTCTCGTCTATTTGATTAACCAAACTTAGGAATATTCTTGTAGAAATGACCCACAGCGCTGACCCCAGACCAGCTTTTTCAAGTCTATCGACAGCCTAGGAGTACATGAACTTGGCAGCCAGGCTTCCAGGTTGTTACACACGGGAGATTTTAGTTACATTTTATGTAACTACACTATTCCGACAACAGCAATTATCCTGTGATCTTTCAATCAAGTTCATGATAAACGGAGAGGAAAGAGGTGGACCAAACAATAGTGGAACGTCCTAGCATGAATGGCTTTTTATAATACTTGACGAGATTTCTTTTTCAAAGAATGGGAGAAGTATGCTAGCAAGGCAAAGTATAAAAAGTCATCCTAAGCCAAGGAGTCCTTGGGTGCGGCCACGCTCTGCCATTCCTCGATCGCTTCTCCGTTCGACTGATCTTCAAGTCTTTCAGATCGCAAGCTGATGTGGTGGCGCAACAAACAAACACCCTTGACGATGCCGAACACCACGCAACATCCGACTGCTATCCCGATAATATATGCGGCCAGCCGTCCGTGTTCCGTGGAAGGGTTGAGAAACGAATAGGCTGTAATCATCTAGTCGTCAGTTTTGTCAATCAAAGGAAGTAAAACATACTGTAAAAGCCCATGGTCGCATGCGTGATGTAGGCAATACCAAGATAACCCGCGAGAATGAGAATGAGCGGGACCAGGTGAACCCAGGGACCAGGTTGGCAGTGCGTGAAGAAGATTTCAAAGAGCGCAAAACCGGTATTCATCGCATGTCGGGATATGTTGGACCAGGCTTAGGTCCATCTCGAGTCAGCAGTGAATACGAACGTTCAACTCATAAGACGCACAGGAATAGGGTGTTTCAAACGTGGCCGACGAGGACAGGAGAGCCCAAAATACAATTGTGACTACAATGGCTAATCGATCATTTCGTAGTCAGTGAAGGAAACCAGTGACAAACAGACAGCCTCACGGAATACGACGATAGTAGAGTACAACAGGACATGAAGTAATTGAAGGAACCGAGGCCAGGTTCGCAATGGATAACTTTTCCGCCCGCGGAACACGAAAGCGATCGTTTGGACACTAGAAGCCCAGAAATACGCGACAAGTCCGATATAAGACAAGTCCGTGAAGTAAGAGAGGTATCTGTAAGCAAGTGGTTAGCTCGTTGGTACAGATCAACATCAGTCGACACTAACGAATTAGCTTCATGGAGCACAATGGACTCGTACGCAAGAACTGTAATGGCGGTAGTCAGTGCATACACCGCGAAGACCAACCGGAGCACGCCGAGAATTGTGGGTGAAAAAATGGGGGAAGTGACATAGTGAAAAGTCGGGTCAAACGGCGTCGGGACACCAAAGCCCGCAAAAGAGAACCAAGACCTCGGCCGTGGAGCGATCATGAATGTTGGTCTGAGGAAAAGGGAGAGGCAGAGTGTCGGACCCAGCAGTAGGCCCTGGCGTGATTGTTTTGGGTCGGCTACCACGCCCGAGCGTGCCGTGTGCCTCGGGATGGAGCCGAATGACGCCGAAGCCCCTTTGCATAATGAGCAGACCAGTCATACTCTTTCGGACAATGAATCGGAGTCTTTCTACCGGCAGCACGTAAATCGCGTCACAAACAACACTGCATTATGACGGATAGGAGGTGGACGCGAAAAACTTACGAACATATAGTTTACAGCATGCCGTGTTGTTTGCAATATAATGGACCCAGACAACTTGGACGCACATCCGTCCATGAGTTCTATGGTGTTCTTCATGAAAAGTACCAAAGGAAACGAGTTGGGATAGACATGCAAGCATGAGTGACGTGACTCTGCCACGTCCCTTGACTCTTTGGTTCGGGCCGATCCATCGCCGAGTTTTAGCCGAAGAGCCCCTAGAGTCTGGTCTTTGAAATTTATTTCAAGCCCCGCACGTTTCCATTGTTCATTGGATTGCATCGCGGAGATGGAAAATACTTTTGGCACTCTGCACATGGTGGTGGCCTAACAAATGGTCAGGGTCGGGCTCGTGGCGGTAGCCTCCTGACGAGAGCCTTCATAGGCTTGAAACTTCAGTCCAATCCCACCCCTTTTCCTGACATTGCGTGTCGGTACACCGCTCCAATACTCAAGAGGTGCTCGACAACATCCCCAACACACTGATTACCCACTGGTGCCCCTTTGAGAGCTTAGCCCTCTATGCCAGCGCATAATGTATTGAATCTGGACTAGGGTTCTGCAATACCTCCAGGCCTATCCGCAAACATGGCCGACATACTTGCCTTATGGGCTTTTGAGCGATGGTGTGGAACCAGCACAGCTACTGTATACGCGGCAGATGTCATCTCGCTGCAATCAACCTTGTTCCCAGCCCTGAGACAGACCTGCGGAACTTCGTTCGTCCTTGGATGTCTTTGCCAATGACCCGGTCAAAGATTGGTTGTGCAAATATTCTGGCCATCGAGGAGGCGGGGCTGTAAGAATGACATCTGAATCCTGAGGTGAGTTGTCCAAGCAAACCTTTACATGAAGATGACTCGGCAGGAGGGCTGGATAAGTCTCCGAGTGATCTAGAAACAGCTGTATGCCCCATAATCGGTTCAGAAACAGTAAGCCTTCGCCAGCTCATTGCTTGTAGTTGAGTTTGCAGATGTTAGAAGACTGGAAGCCCATTTCAGCCCGATTATCAATATTCCGAAAGGCGTCCCCTTGGTCCGCAGGACCGTCGTGGCAGTTACAGGCGTCGGGTCGTACTCTAGCTTGGCTGGTAATGTGAGCCCTTTACCATATATAGCATACTTGCGCGACTCGGATGTGTATGTGCTTGAGTACTTCTTAAGTGTCATCAAAACACCTACATCCCAATCGATTCTATCAAGGAGTGACCCTGTGCGCACTTTAGTGAGCAGTGACAAACCCTGTTCGAGCACCACTCCAGTGTAACGTCCCGCACGCCGTACTTGTGCCATAGATACTACAATTTAGGCACGCATGACCTTCCTAATTTATGTGGTGTGCTGCCGCCACACGCTCACTCAGATCAGCATTCATTGAACACCAGTTATTGTAATACCCGAGTAGGTATCTATTTATTGTTTCTACTGTCTACTGTTTAATGACTCTGATATCCTTTTCGAAGGGGTGCACAAATGATACTGAGGCGCACAGTAAATCGGCTTTTGGCTACCGTAGATACGAGGAAGAGTACAGAGTTGACGTCCATTGGTACACGACTGGGGAAGTTTTCGGTGTGCCGCGGAGGCAATCTGAGGGGTCGAGCATGTTTGTCCGTCGGCGATTTCGCCATCCTTGTCCGAGGACAAGGGTCGCATATGCTGCCAAAAAGGACGGGAAACTTAGGGGCCAGGATTAAGCGTGGTTTCTCGAAGTCGGCCTTGAAAGTCCTCATCGGGCGGCTACTACCACCCGATTCCAGCAGTCCTTCCAGGTTTAGGGAGCTTCCAGCTGTAACAGATGAAAGGGATTGACAATTCAATCTCCAGATTAGTGACCGTATAGCGTTCGATGAGCGCAACCCAACTAGGGGCTAGTGTCGTACGGTTGAGATCAAGTGGAGAGAAAGAGCCCTTTTGATCGATTTGAGAATCAGCGGTGATCATAATAAGAACCCGTAGTATGTTCACACCGCTACGGTAGCAGGCAAGCCGAGGCACTGACTGACTCCTTTCGGGGATCCCCCTGTACATTTTCGTTCCCGTGGGGCACTGCTTCGGTACTAGCCAGTGCGTTCCACTCCGATAACATAAAGATTTAATATATATATCGTTGTCACCCTGGGGCAGTAGTAATCAATGCGGACAAGTACTCAGATCATAGTATTTGCTGTGGTCATCGAACCTAGCGAAGACAATCTTACACTCTAAACAATACAAAGTTGACATCAATCACCAGGTAGATTCACAAAATCAGCGACTTAAATCCAAAACCAGGATACATGGAGTTTCAATTAGGTCAACAAACAAGTCAAGTTATTGACCCCGTCCCGTGTTCAAACCAAGGTCCTGCAAAAAATCCATAATCATCAGCTACGATACCTCGAACATCTAAATACAGTCAGCATACCTGCTCGATAAGTTTTCGGGCGATGGGGTGGAACAACGCTCGGCCACTGTAATACGCAGCAACTGTCACATCGTGATCAACCTTATTCACAGCCCTGAACAGAGGCCTGCAGAATTTCATCCGCCCTTGGACGATTCCAGTGTCTTTCCCAATGACCCAGTCGAGTACTGGCTGTGCAAACAGCTTGGCTACAGAGGAAGTGGGGTCTTTAAGTACAACAAGGTAGAATGGCATACGAATCTCGGCGTTTGTTGTCTGAGAGAAACCGTAGAGCGCATCAAGCACACAAAGGTGACTCGATGGGAGGGCTGGGTAAGTCTCCAGACGTTCTAGAAATACAGCTGCATGTTCCATGATCAGCGCGGGAACAGAAAGTTGTTGCAAAACAAGCCACCTCGTTGCTTGCTGTTGAGTATGCTGATATCAGAGGGCTGAAAGCCCATCTCAGCTGGGTCATCGACATTCCGAGAGGCATCCCAGCGGTCCGCTAAGTCGTTCGCAGCAGTTACCAGCATCAAGTCATACTCTAACTTGGTTGGTAGTGTGAGCCCTTCGCCATAAATCCATGCCTGCATGATGTATATATCCATGATCGTGAACTTCTTGAGTATCATCCGAAACACTTACGTCCCAATCGATACTATCAAGGGCCTTGATCTTATCCTCTTGGCCACTGAAGAACGAGTATAAATGATCTTTCCATTGTGTGGTCGTGATGCTGTGGCCCATATAGGTCTTGACATACTCCTTGATATATGGAATGAAAACACTAGGATCTCCCAATGTTCGTTCTGCGACCATGTCTTTAGCGCCAGAAGTAAATGGATAGAGTCAATCAGCGTACCAATAAGAAGGATAAAGTTTGCACCCTTGTCATAGGGAACACGACTGTAAGCTGCGTCTGGATCTTCACCAATGTCGAATCCTATGACGAGCCTTTGATATTTTGGATTGGGTCGGAACAATTCCAGTGCATCCAGCAGGTTTTTGTAACCGATGACGTATGACAAACCACGGTCCCCGGAGGAGTGTATGAGCTCTTGTAGAAGTCGTTCAATGTAGGTTGTCCATCCTTCATTCAACCAAAAGTGTGAAGCATGGGCGTGACTAAAGGCAAGTTAGTTGCTTTTGTAGCTGGAGAAAGTACAGGTACACACGTAACCCCATTTCCGAACCAGGAATGGGTGAGTTCGTGGATGACGACGTCTGTTAAGGACCTGTCACCCGTAATGAGTGCTAAAAGAAGATAGGAAAATGTTAATATTTCCTTGACAATAATAATTGACTTACTAGGAGTAATGAAGGATATGCAGGGGTTTTCCTACAATGCATCCATGAGAAACTGCACGCGCATACCAGAAAGGCATCCTACCATGCCGCCATAAGGGAAGGAATGAGGGAGTACGAGCAGATCATAGACTCCGAATCTGTATGGACCTGCAAGGTCCTCTGCAGCGGCGAGGTATCTGAGGTAGGTATCAGTGAGATTGCGGTGTCAAATATTATCGTAAAAATTACTTGGGAGTGTCGTCAGAGAACTCGTTGTAAGCATCCTGTAACAGTTCTGGCTCTGTCCATACTCCAGTCCGCCATGTCCTCCCCTCTGGCACTACAAAAGGACGGTAATGTAGGTTACCCGCAGCAATTGCTATAAGATAGGAAGGGATAGGTTCATTCTGAAAGCTACAGCGTCAACATGTATACATTAATTGACAAATAAGAGGGGATGCAACCTGCTTGTACTCATATGTAACGGCGTCTTTGCCAATGACCTTGCCCCCGTGCGGTAGGCCATCCGAGGGTGGTGATATGCGCTTAGCTGAAAGGAGAACCGGAAGGACGGAGGTCACTTTTGCGTCATAAGTCTACAACGAAAGTGAACACGGGAACGGATACGTCCAAACATTCCACTTGCCAGCTTCACGGATGGTGTGTCTTGAAGCGCAATAGTGAGTGGTTTATCAGGTCAGAGGCACCGAGCTGAGTTATACCTTGCAATGGAACCAGACTACGCGCATGGATCGGTTGACATTGGCTGAATAAATACGGGAACTGTTTCCCTTCAGTCAACCTATAAGTTGAGCCACGACGTTGAGCGGCTGCGCGAGGAGATCTGATTGACGGTAGACATACTCCTTGTCGAGCCACATTAAGGCAGGGCATTTATCAGTCGTCTCGTAGGAGATCTTGACCGACGCGGTCTCCTTCGCACGAATGAGTGGGAGGGGAACATGGAGAGCTGACCCCATGACTGGGTGCTCAGGATCCAGTTGGGTCTGAGTTAATGACGCATGAGGTGACAAAAGATGCAGACATCTATCGACATGACGAGACAAAGACGAACGTTGACAACCTTTCCGTTCACCTCCACCGACTTAATGTTTAGCGCATGCGTGTCGAAGCTGTTAAGTCCGCCAATCAAGCCTATAATCAAAGTGGCCATAGGATCGGCCTACATCACCTCGGATACATCCTCTGCTGCGACCAACTGATGTGTTGCCGAGCCATAGATGTACCTCTTCTCGAAATCGATCGTCCAAGCAAGAATCACATTCGTCGTCGCAATCTTCGTGTAGTTGGATTGCGATGTGGGATCTTTGACGGGAACTGTGGTGGCCATTGCAGCTGGGATACGATATCAGCGTGTGTGTGTCTCTTGTTCTTGGCGGATTTCAGCCAACCCTAATTATAAGTCGACGTTCCCATCCCCATCTCACCCATTGCACCCGTGCGGGGCTGAGCCGAAGTTAGTCAGTTCAAATGTTTGGCTGTACCCTTGGAATTAAACACCTTCACGTGATCACCTCGCGTCCAACAGCACAAGCTTTGAAAAACTTTGGGCGCATTTGACGGGATCGCACGTTCTTTCTCTTCGCGCCATGGCGACATCGCAAGCACCAACCCGTCAGGCCATCACCCTCAAAGGATCCACCAACCTCGTCACAGAGTTCTTCAAATATGCCGCCAACACGTGCGTGCGTTGCCTGCCACCGACACCGCACATTTACGCATCGCACCGTTCAACAGTATTTTGTTCCAGAGGGGTGTATACCCCTCGGACGACTTTCAAATGGTCAAAAAGTACGGTCAGACCGTCCTCGTTACCCAGGACCTCGCTCTGGAAAACTACCTTGATCGGTGAGTCTGATCGGGTCCTCGCGGGTGGCATCGCACACTCACATCACCCCAAGCATCTTAAAACAGGTCAATAGTACGTCAGAAAAACAGGACCTTTTTCAGTGGCTTAGTCGGACTCAGAATGGCTGCTAACCGGATCCGTCACCCAACTGGTCCTCGCGATCATCTCAAAGGACACCCGGCTGCCTCTTGAGCGATGGGTGTTTGACATCAATCTCGTTGAGCCTCTTGCAGACTCCACAGAACCGTACGTCTACGTCTGCTCCGTATATGCGTGCGTGTGGTAAAACATGGACGATGCCACAGGCCACCCCCTAAGCCCGAATCAGAGATCCAGGCTGAGATTCGGTACATCTTAAAACAAATTGTCTCCACGGTGACCTTTCTCCCGATCATTGACGATCCCACGGTCTTCAACATATTGGCATACACCCATGACTCGGCTGATGTGCCGGCTGACGAATGGGTAGACACAGATCCGCTGGCGATCGAGGCGAGCAAAAGCCAACAAGTCAAGTTGCGCAGCTTCAGCACGGATGTGCACCGGATAGAGGCTATGGTCGCCTATCGATATGAAGGGTAGATCGTCGTACATATCATGTCGAACATATGCCATCGCACTTGGTTGATCCCGTGGTCGCAAAGTTAGCTAAGATAACTGATAGTGTGCGATGTTGGAACATCCCACTACATACAGAGCTAGGTTGGTAGATCAAAGTCGTGAAAGGCTTGTCACAAACTCCGCAACCTCTGTCCAATACCCTTGTTGGACGCAGGTATCATCTAGGAACAAGTGAGGATAAACTGGAGGAGCACTTCAAGAGACATACTGTGAGATCCCCCTGGAAACTCGACGATCTTTGACTTGCCACTTCCAACTTCTGTTATGTTTGCCTTGGGCTCACGACCTGTCTCGACTTGGGTGCCCTGCCGTCGAGTGATGATCTCCCACAGTTCTTGCATATGCTCGCGTGGAACGACCTCGTCCTGAATACCGCTCAGCATTAATATCGGAGTACTCTTCGGAATGAGAGGTATTTTTGATGCAGAGTCCCACTTTTGGTGACACAAGAACGTCAGTGGTGAAAGAAGGGGAAGGGCATGTGGGACCAGCCGAGGAAGATTTGTGAATGTATTCTCAAGAATAAGTGCAGTAATCTACAGAAGATGCAGCTTTTAACGTCAGTCATACTAGGATAGACCTGGAAACTGACCTTGTTTGGATTTTGGCTTGCAAGATGGATGGCTACTGCACCTCCAATCGACTGACCATATAAAACCTAGCAAGGATTTTGTAAGCCTCACCAAAGCGCTGAAAGTTGATGGCGAGCTCACCACGCTGGTTTTCTGGAGATAAGGATGGGATGTAACATAGTCGAGGGCAGTTTGGGCATCTATGCACAGACCTGGTAGAATGAAAGTTGATGACTTTAAGCTACCTTGGAACTATCAACGTCTTACCGGCCTCTGAAGGAGAGCCCTCGGAATGGCCGTAACTACAAAGAAAAAGGATGAGGAAGGAACCAACGTACATGAACCGGAACACACACCCTCGGTAGGATAACATAAGTACATTGCAGCGCATCTTGACATAGAATACTCTAGCCAAGGGTATCCGGTGGCCATGATTGCCGCCATTGCCATGGAACATGATGATAGTGGGTCGTGTTGCCGCAAACTATTCCACGTCGACCAATAAGTATGACGAACGTCAGTGCGAGGATGAAGAGGCGTACGTCTTCATTGGACTGATCTTCGCTCCAGTCTACCTGTAAAGCACGGGCATCGGATATCTCCTTGCGCTGCATAAGCAAGTAGGAGCGTAATGTGACTCCGTCCTCGGTACGCAAGAGGAGGTCCTCATAGACCAATCCATACTTGGTTGGAATGTCCACCTCTAAGTAGATTTGCCACATTTACAGCTTGTACCACAAGTTTAGCGACCACGAACCTGTACGAGAGCCGGGAGGGAAAGCAGAGGGGTATATTAGGTAGTTTTGACCATAATAAAGCAGACCACATCCTGTATTGAGCGAATTTAGACGACATCGTTGAGGGCGATTAAGGTTAAATCTGCGGGCCATACGAACCTATGGTGGTCACACCCGCCGCAGTAGCGATGGCACCCTATAAGTTGGGTTCCGAATGAATGTCTCTGTCTATATAGAACAGGAAAGAGCCGACAGACCTTTGCAAAGCTCTCGAGTGATGGAATGTACTTTGACATGTCGGGACTTGGCAACGTTACTTGGCGTGATTGCGGATGGCACGTATTTACGCATGTTTATCTGAACTGACGTTGACATAGTTTCCGACGTCCTTTCGTAGGACCGCGTGAAAAATTCCTACCAGTCTGTCAACGTGGCTCTCGGGCATTCTGCACTACAGAAATTTGGATAGCCAGCCTTAATTGGTTCCACAGGATGTTTGATTGGTTTCGCTGCAACAGGCGTCTCAACTTGTCGGGTGACGATTAATTTTAGGGCATCCAACATTACCTATCAACAAGTTGGACAGACTATTCTTCAAGACCATCGATGAGGAAAACTGAAATTGCAACACAGAAATGCCGGTCTAACAGGACATACCTGCCAAATTACGATCGTGCTAGCGGTTTGAGGTGATCGCGCACACCTGAGGCGTTGCAAGATGCGTGCGCCACTCATTACTGGAATGTGGCTGGTTGAACTCGAGCGCAACGCGCCACTCCAGGGCACTATTATCTACTGGACACCTTTGACAGGTGGTAATGTGAGCGTATGATATACAGTAATCACGGATCCCCGCTGGGGATTGTACAGTAGGTACTCGAGTATTCTATGAGATTCGTTCCACGCCAGCTTACGTTCCTAGCAATGTCTGCAGAGTAGATGTGAGGGCCTAGAGGCATGGGTAAGGCTTACGCACCTTACTCATTGTCACCCTAGGGGAGTATTTTTAGTTCTTCAATCGTGACCTACCACCACACGCGCTACGTGCGATAGGCAGGCAGCAGAGGACAGGGCACACAAGCAGCGAGCTCCGTCAACTGGTCTCGTGCTAAGACTAAATGGATGCGGGTGCTTACCTCGCAAGTACTGTATGGGTACAGGTTAGAAGCCGTGCCAGAGGCCGTTCAGACTTGAGTATTGAATTTTTACTAAGCCCGAGCCCGCCCATGGCGGTCTGCTCTAGAAAATATGCTTTCAATTGTATTTGCTTCTCTGCTGTTATGAATTATGACGTATGTATGACACTTGAGCCCAGTTTTTTTTTTTTTGGACGTCATGTCATCGTAACTGACAAGTCACTCTGTCAAAAAGGAGGTGAGTTGAAAATTCCCAGTTGAGCCGAGTAGCAATCCCTCTTATTTGCAGTCTCATCAATAAAAAAGGTGACAGAATGGCAGCTGTCATTGGTGGTTGTCTGCCGCTGTTGGTGAGTTAGCCATGGCCCGGTCAATATCCGCCTCGGGTCGAAAATCTCTTTACGAAGAACGTAGATACCTCACAACGATGTCAATGGCAGCGCGCGAATTGTACATCTGTCTCTTGGTCTGCCACCCATAATCCCTACAGCGTCCTGCGTCACTGGGGTACTCGACTGTGCCACATAAGAAAATGCACCGACTGATTGATATGGCGATGTGCAGGACAGAACAGCGTGACTTCGGATTACCCGGTCTATAGATCAGAGAGTAAGCTCTAAGACTTATCTACATAGAAAAGGGAATTGATAGCGTCTTAGTGATTTCTTCGCAGTAGTATCCATGACCCATCAGAAGTACCAGTTGCATTTGCCAACAAAGTTACATGAACCACACTGATCACATTCATTCCAACTACACCTCATGTTTTGAGCCCATCGCTCGTCCAAGATAAGTAACAGCCTGTCAAGAAGGTTTGTTCACTACCGATGTTATGTATGTCACATATCTGGCTCCGGAGGTATGATGCTCAGTAAGACCAGGGAAAAAAATTGGCAAAACCCGACTTCTTACAGATCCCGAAGTCATATAACCCTGTTCATCAGCTGAAGTTGTTCATCGACTCCCTGTCACTTTGTCGTTTTACCTACCCAAGCACCCTACCGCCTCGTTGGACACCCCACACTCCTTTCAAGAATGCGCTCCTTTGTTTTTGTTTTGATCCCTGTTGTTCTAGCTACCCTCAGCAGCGCTGTGCCTGTTAGCCCAAAGCCAGCCGACTTCAATATTGGCGCATCGGCTCCCCCTTCCCTCACTGACCTTTCTTCGGTTCCCTTCTCCATTGGAACCATTCCTTCAGGCGAGAATAAAATTAAGTCTGACATAGGCGGCATTCACGCCGGTAATGTCAACCCCAAGATCACAGACACTATCCAGTCTATCGAACCTCAAGTTTCCGACGCTCACGTTCGTGCTACTACACTCTCGGTCGCAGTCATCTTCGACGACGTTTTCACCAAAATCCAACCCTACACTGAACAAATGAGTGCGTGGAAACAGTGTCCGTAGGGCACACCTCTGACATGCTGTGATAGCTTACCTTGCCCCCTCCAACTGCACGACCACCGAGATCACCAATATCGTTTCTCCGATCAAGGATTCTATTATTGCAGCCGTTCCTCAGATTAAAACTCTCGCTGGCCAACAAGCTAGCGTAATTCTGACCCCCATCGAAGGCGACACTAAGTTGACCGTCACTCAACTCGCCGGTATTGTCGGCGGTAACGTTAATGTATGTCTTGATGCAAAGTGAGTGTGATACGAAGCTTGACTTGCATTGTAGTTGGTCCTCGATGCTTCTGGGCACGTCCTTGAGGTCATCAACGGCATTGGTGGCGACACTGCTGTTGATGCCAAGAGTCTACTCACTGACCTTGGCAATGCTGTTACAAGCCTCATTGGTGCCACTGCTCCTCTTGTTGACGGTCTCTCCGCTTCTCTCATGCCTGTCGTAGCACCCGTTGGCTCCGTGATTTCTGACCTCGACTTGACCGATCTGTCTATTCTCTCCCATATGGCTGTCTGAATAT
>JBBPKD010000321.1:0-23953 GCA_038089075.1 Singerocomus inundabilis
CTCTGAAACCAACTGGTTTCAGAGCTTTGGCTTCAGCAATGCATTTATTTAGTGCGAGGGCAAGTTCAATGTTGTCATAGTCCTTAGCATTGTTGTGAACTTACAAATATAACTTACAATTATCCCTTCCCTGATCATGTGACCTTACTGACCCTTTACATCATCACACCCTCACCTTGTTATGTCTTCACTCCTTCACTCTCTTCACTCCTTTATGACTTCACACCAATCACATCACACTCTGATCATTCACCTACAGGCATCCTTGCCTTCTTCATATCCGCCTTACCCTTTGATCAGTATGATCACCCTTTATGAACCCTGCAGGATCATTAATCGATCTTTGCCACAATCCCTCCCTTGATCTTTCACACTTTGTGATCGATCTTTCATTCTCTCTTATTGCTACACCCTTCCATTCTGATCTTCTCAGGGCTAGCCTTACCTTTACATTGAGGTCAGCCTTACCGCTACCTCATGGACTTAACCCTTTACCATAGAACTACTTACAGTAATACCCTATACCCTAGATACAGTCACAGCTTGGTCTGTGCACTCCTTTGTACCATATATAAGGAGTTATGAGATGGCTGGTGCCCTCCCAGCCTAATCCACTTGTTACCTCTCCTATCCTGCCTACCAAGGTGGCCTAGTGACATTCAAGCACAAGTAGTCGATGACTATTCACCTGCCTGCCAGCAATGGTGCCCAGGAGTGAGGTTGTCTGGAGATAAAGCCAACCTTCACTCATCCAGTCCAGCCAGCAAGTTCCAACTCATATCCTATGGCAAGATCGCCTCCCAGACTTACCAGTATACAACACATTCATTTAGTGTTTACTAATTTATTATCCAGAACCTACATGGTCACAAGGCATTGTGTCTTAAGGGTGGTTCCCTGCAGATAACCATGTGATTATCCAAGTACCCTCTTGGTATGACTATGATTATGCTGTCATGTAGGTGCCAGTATTAGGATGGTGACAGAGACCAGTTGCAAGAGTACTGTGTCTACTATAGCGGTGCAATAGTCCGCTAGAAGTTCTCATTATAGTGGGTCCTCCCGATGCTCCACCCTCTCCTCTATTCCACATCCTCTTTCTGCTGTCCAGCACTCTCCATCCTCGACATCTTAGGTTTTGCCCCATGTTGCAGAACCTACAACCAACAGTGGAGCAACTGTCAGAACGTCCTAAACTACCACCAATAACTGTTATAATACAGGATTTTACCATTAAATCCCATAAATATTCTTTTTCCCTGATCATGTGACCCTTCCGACCCTTCACATCATTATGCCATTCCCTGTCACGTCTTCACACCTTCACACTCTTCACTCTTTCATGATATCACCGATCACCCCTAACCCTCAATCATACCTGCAGGCTTCCATGCCTTCTCCTCACCTCCCTTCCCTGATCTGATCAGTCATAACCCTGCAAGATCCTAGATGGATCTCTGCCACAATCCCTCCCCTGATCATTCACACTTTGTGATCGATCTTTCATTTCCTCTTATTGCTATGCCCTTCCATTCTGATCTTCTCAGGGCTAGCCTTACCTTTACATCGAGATATGCCTAGCTGCATCCTCATGGACTATTCCTCTTACCCTAGCATAGCTTACATTAATTACCATATACCCTAGACCCATTCTTTGTACCGTATATAAGGGGTTGTGAGTTGGCTGGTGTCCCCTCAGCCTAATCCACTTGTTACCTCTCCTACCCTGCCTACCAAGGTGGCCTAGTGAAGTACCCTACAAGTAGACAACAACTATTCACCCACCTGCCAGCAATGGTGCCTGGGAGTGAGGTTGTCTGGAGATAAAGCCAACCTCTATCTCATCCAGTCCAGCCAGCAAGCTCATATACTGTGTCAAGTCAATCCCTCAAGACTTGCAGTATGTTCCACATTTGTTAATCCCTTATTTAACCAGTTCTAGGACTATGCCTTCATAACAGCCTAGTCATTCAGTCTATAGATAACAGATAACTATGTGACTCAAGACCATGTCATCGGTCAAGACAATGTTATACCTGCGGCACAGATAAGTTCTCACTACTGTTGTGCCTTATCATATTCCAGAATACTCTATAAGCCGTAGTGCCGTAGAAGATCATGTGGTAGCACTAGAAGCAGCACCCTTGATACAGGTGGCACCCAGAACAGCTTACAAGGGTGGCAACCTGAATACAGCCATACGTGAAAGTCTTTCCCCTAGGTCAAGCCCCATAGAATGATGCCAGGTCGCCCGACAGGACCATGGAGATAGTTGAGGCAGTGTAGCTCCTTTGCAGTCACAACAATAACCTGTTGGTGACCTTGATCTTCATATTATGGGGCTTGCACCAGTTGTGGATAAAAGAGTAGCTAGTCTTGAGCGAAGAGTTGCCTAGCTTGAGGAACGATGAGCTTCCACCAAACCACCAAAAGAGGAGCTATAAAGGTTGCGGATATAAAGAGAAAACTGCGCGTCGAGGAACAACTATCCAGAATCTCCTAGCAGACTATTGCACTGCTATAATATCAATCATACCATTGCAACGATGACCTGTCTTCATCCTAATACAAAGGCCTAATGCCAATGCATAATCGTGTGGCAAGCTAAACAGCAGCGAGCGCCTAAGCTCTTCTTGCATATGACTATTTCCAGGTTGTCATCCTTTATAAGCTGATTCTAAGGGTGCCACCCTACCAAGGGTGTTGTAGATCATACTAGCCTTTAGACTTGGTCTTCAGACCATAGGAGCGTCTTACTATGTGCTACCACTAGGCTGGGAATAGGACGGTTGGTAGAGACGCTGCTCGAATATCTAAATGAGGGATAGGGGATATAGTGCCCTGTCTCATGAACGAGAGACTATCACATTGAATGCACTGAGCTGAATGGTGGCTAACATCGGATACACCATTAAGGCAAAGTACTGGCTGGCTGGGAGGGAAGAGTGGTTTGCTTTATCTCCAGTAACTCACTCCTAGGCATGAAGGCCAGGTGACTTTACTTTTACTAAGCTCAAGAGCTACAAGGCCAATCCAGTTAAGGACCAGGGTTGCAGGTAGAATGAAGTGGATTAGGCTGGGGGACTACAGCCTACAACGATCTCCTTATATACATTACACAGTATAGCATGGATCAAGCAGTGCCGTGTTCTAGGGTATATGGTAATTAATGGGCTAAGGGTTAGTATAGTAATAGTCCATAAGGCGGCGGTGAGGAAGCCTCGATGTAAAGGTAAGGCAAAGCGGCAAGAAGGTCAGAAGTGAGCCGCATTGCAAGAATGAAGAAATGGAAGATCGATCACAAGGTGTGAAAGATCCAGGAGAGATATAATATATTGTGGCAGAGATCCAGATGGATCTTGCAGAGTTGTAAGATTAGGTTCATAGATCTTCAGGGAGAGCGGGTATGAAAGCCTTGAGGTATTGATGAGGCAATCAAGGAATGGAAGATGCATCGTGTGCATGCATGAACCATGAGGTTGATGGTGGATATAACTGTGGGAAGATCTTGATCGTGAAGAGACATGCACCTGTGAAGGTGTGAAGTCGTGAAGAGGTGAAGAGGTGAAGAGGTGACTATGTGACTTGGTGAAGGTGTGACAATGTGAAGGGATGGAGGAGAGTCATGTGACCGAGGGAAAGAGAAAAATGAAAAATAATATTCATAAACTACGTTTTATAACACCCCATAGCATGCATTTCAGGTTGCCCAACAGGACCATGGAAGATAGATTAGGCAGTGCTTGCTCATTTGCACTTGCAACAGGTGTATGACATTTGCTCAGCTGTTCCCTCCCTTTTGAAGGTGGTAGGGCCACTGTTGGGTTCTGGCACTTCATCAATGGGGTTGGGGAGCTGGACTCCATATGGTGGTGTGGGATCAATAGACTTGCCATTGATTATGTCAAGCATGTGCTGGCTTGGCTGGTGGATATGCTTGGGGCGTGGTTGATTTGTGACGTTAGGAACAGGGATGGGTGGTGCTGTGATGGGTGGTGCCAGCAGTGGCTGCTGGGTTGCCACAGGGTTAGGCTGTGTGTGAGGTAAGTGCACCTGTGTGACATTGACATTGTCATATGGTTTGTCTTGCTCCCCCTCGATGTTACATGGGGCTGGGTCCCAATAGACATTACACTTGATGGTAATGATTTGTTTCTTTGGCCAATACATGCAGTGAGTGGTTTCAGTCTGTTTATCAATACCCACCCATTTAGCCTTCTCTGCACATTCACTCAACTTATTGCCCTTTTCAGTTCTCACCCATACCTTGGATCCCCACTCACACACATGGCTCAAGTTGAGCTGCTTCCCGAAAGCCACTTCAAATGGTGTCGAGCCATTGAGAACCTTGGTGGGTGTTCTATTCTTTAGCCAAATCACATAACATGCAGCCTCACCCCACAGAAATTTGGGCAAACCACTAGAGTGCAACAGTGCCCAAATGTGCTCAAGTATAGTTTGGTTCAGGTGCTCTGCTACACCATTATGCTGGGGGGTGTCATGTGCAGTAAGGCATTGTGCTGTACCTTGGTGCTTCAGGTACATGACAAACTCTTTTCCTTGATATTCTCCTCTGCGATCTGAGTGCAACATCTTAATCTTTGCAGAGAGTTGATGGTTGAGCCAAGCCTTGAAAAACTTGTATGACTCAAAGGTCTCACTTTTCTGGCGCAAGGAGTAAAAGTGAGTGAGTCACAAGTGATCATCAGTGAATGTCACATAGTAGCATTTCCCTTTAAGTGTGGCAATTGGTGTGGGTCCCCAGACATCCAACCAAATCAGTGCACTAACACTATCTGCACACTCTCCCTCTCAAATCTTTGTAACAGGCTTCCACGTAGCCTTTGCATATACACATGATTTGCAAAAGATGCCATTGTCCTTTGATTTGTCTAGCTTCAATCTGGTGACTAGGCCTTTTTCAACTAGGCGATGAGCGATGTTTGGAGCAACATGTCCAAAATGTCAGTAAAGCTCCATTACGGTTATGGTTTCAGCAGCCACATTTGCTGCTTCATGGTTGTGTATGACTCTGTACAATCCTTTCAAGGTGTGAGGGATTCTTCTGATTGTTTCACCATCGGATGCATGTATGGTGCAAAAGCCATTTGCAAATGTTGTTGAAAACCCCAGCTCATCAAGATGACCAATTGACACCAGAGTATATCCAACCTCTGGTGAGAACAGAACCTCAGTAAGTCTTAACTTTGATACATCATATCCATTTGGCACTTCAATGACCATGTTGCCAACTCTGGTCGCAACAAACTGCTGATGATTTGCAGTGGTGAATGCCTTATTTGGGTTGTTGGTTAGCATCTCAAAATGCTTATGGTATGGAGAGATATGATGAGTAGTGCCTGAGTCAAATAGCTCCATCTGGTAGGGATGGGTAGGCTTGTCATTTATATTCATGGCAATATCTTCTGGTTCTTCAGCAGGTACAGCATAGTCAACAGAAGCTTCTTCTTTGACTCTTGATGCTTGGGATTCCTCTAGATCCCAGACATCCTCAAAAATGTCTTCATCAGTCACTGAAAACCAGTCACCAGTGTCTTTGTCCTCATCCTCTTCATCATCTTACTCCACAGGCAGCAAGCCTGGTATCTCATCTTCATCACTGGACTCTTCCATAACAGCAAAAGCTCCATCCTCAGAGTTGCTTCAGTCGTTTGCAGCATTTGCAGAGTCAGTGGTGGGTTTCTTTTCACTGCTTTTCTCTTCTTTTCTGTGCCATGCAGCTAGGTGTTCAGTTGAGCCACACTCATAGCACTTCCTGGGCTTCCTCATTGGGTTCCCTCACTTATTTTCTGTACACTGACCCTTGCCTTGCTTATGTGAGCTCCCTGACGAGCTGACAGCCATGGCCTTGTCTCAATCATTGTCTCTGGTATCTGTGCGAGTGGAATGCTTTGCCCTTTGGTGATCAGATTCCTTGGTGATAATAGAAATGAGAATATCAGAGTCAAGAGTCTTGGTAGAGCTATATAGATGTGCAGCAGTGAGTTGACTTGATGTGAAGTTCACAAGTCCATTTGAAAGGGACTTAATAATGGTTGATCTGTAGTCCTTTTCCTCATATCTACACTGATGGCTGCAAGCTCCTCTCATTTCATTCACAGCCCATCCAAGAACTGATGAACATCACCACCCCTTGGTAGTTTTGACTCGAGAAACTGAGTATGCAAATTGGTTTGAGCATATGTTCCCTTTTCTGTATACTCCCTTATGATCTCATCTCACATCTCTTTCACAGAGGTGCTCTTCTGGATATGCAGTGCAGTCGAGTCCGGGATGTGCTGAGTGAGGAGGTAGATCGCAGTATTCTCATTTTTCGTCCATTTCTTTGTTTCCTTTTGCTAATTGTTATGCTTAGCCCGGGTAGGACTAAGTGTAGCCCTTAAGATTGCTAAGACAATGGTTTGAAGTTGACTTGGTGAGTGTCAAGTAGAATAGAGTCTGTGGATATGTAGCATAACCACTTAGTGATCACCTTAGTGTTGGCAGGCTTGAGTGGCTTGCTGACTAAGCGATAACATAAGGAGACAGCAAGCAAATATATTGCTTGTGTATAATACAATGGCAGAGTATGCACAAGGGAGACGAAAGCTAGAGTACGGTATCGAAGGTGGGCCTTTATATACCTATGGATGCTGTGCACAGACCCTGCTGTAGGGCAGGTCTGCTATGAGTCAGAGCAAGTCATAAGTATAGTAGCCAATGGCAAAACATGAGTGACAATAAATAGAAAGTGCTGATGAATAGTAAATGAGTCAAGCTGTGCATGGAAGAGAAGAGCAGAAAGTGAAGCACAGTCAATGACATAATGTGGGAAAGGATGAGTCAGCACTCAAGGGTTTGCATAGTGAAAAGACAAGGGTGTGCTTCAGTAGTGCTTTAGTAGTACAAGTAGAAAAAGTGTAACACTAATCAGTGGTCATAGGAGTTGAGTAGGCTGGTTTCAGTTCAGTGCCATCAAAGTGGCCCCATAACTCTTTGGCTACCATGGCAACTCAGAAATAAAAGTGGAAAATCACCCAGTTTGTCCCTTTGATGTCAAGCTTTGGAACATTACTAGGAAGAGAATTGATGTTGGTGGCAGCAGTGACTGTAGATATGATGATAGATGATATGACTAGAATTTGATGCAAACTGCAAAGAAGCAGCACTGAAAAACAAAAAGCTGGAGCGAATTCGTGTACTGGTTATAACTTTGTTACTTTGTGAGGAGATCTTTATCACTGCTGCAGGACTTTGCTGGACTGGTAGAGGTAGGGATGGAGGGTAACCTTGTATGGACTCACTCCTTTGCAGGTGAATATCCAAGTAGATTAGGCTGAGGGACGACAGCCAAAGCACAGTCCCTTATATACTACAGATACATGTGCATGGATCAAGCAGTGCATGAGAATAGAAGTATATGGAGATTAAAGGAAGGCTTCTATCAAATGGAAAAGAAGAAGAGAAGCTGACGGAAATGAAAAGAAGCATGACATGCCTGATGTGCATGGTAAGAAGCACAATGCATGCTAAATGCATGGTGTGGTAGAATGAAAGTAGAAGCATGACCCTGAACATGCAGGTGCCATGTGAAGAAGTGAAAGAAGTGAAGAGGTGAAAGTATCACATGACCTTGTGAATATGTGAAGGTGTGAAATGATCACGTGATCTGAAAGATAAGATAAGATAAGAAAAAAGAAGAGAATCATACAAGTGTGATCACAGATTCACAACAGAATTCGGTTTTAAACAGTAAGTGTAAGGCTCATAACCTGTCAGAACTATCATAGATCAATCTCAATCATGCATGGATTGCGACAGACTATTTGTATTCACCTATCATAGATCAATCTAACTATGAGTCAGTACAAGTATGTGTGAGTATAGTAAGAGCTCTTACCTCAGTCATGCGCGGATTGCGACAGACTGAGGTGGTCAAATATAACAATCAACCCTTTATATGAAAGCAAAACAATGACACTGTACTAAAGGGAATATAGTAAAAGTTTAGCAGTCTAGAAATGGTATGATGGCCAACATCATTCGATGAGAGAAATAAAATCTAGGTACAAATGGGGATAACAGAGAAACAACCAATGGTTTACATTGAAAGTGGCTCTACAGTTTGGTGACACTTATGGCTGCAATCTGCTTGCTATTTCCAACACACAAACCAAGCTGTAACTGGATCTAGAATATATAGTATTATTGTATTTAGCTATAGGGTAAAGGGTAAGAGTCCATAAGATGCTGATGAGGCAACCTCAAGTTAAATGCAAGGCAAGCAGTGAAAAGATTAGAAGTGAGCCACATTGTAAGAAGGAGGAATGGAAGATCAATCACAAGATGTGAAAGATCAGAAGAGGGATCATGGCAGAGATCCATCTAGGATCTTGCAGGGTCATGACTGATCAATCAGAGATGGTGGATAGTAGAAAGGCATGGTAGCTTTGAGGTGATCATGAATAAGATGAGATCGGTGAGATCATGAAGAGGTGAAGGGAGAGAGGGTGATTATGTGAAGATGTGACAGGGTGAAGGCATGAATGTGTGAAGGGGTGGAAAGGTCATGTGATCAGGGAAAGTATATTCATAAGTTCACAACAACTTTTAGGATGCTTTTAAAGTGGTGTTGGAGGTGTTTTGAAGATTTAGGTGAGTTTCCTCTGACATGATCCAAATCTCCATAGTGTCAAAAGTAAGTTTAGATTCCTCTGTGGTATTGATGACAGAGGATGTGAAGGAGCTCCATTCTGGGGTTTTGGGAAGTGAGTTTAGGAGGATGAAAGTGAGAAGTTTGTTGTTAACTGGGAATTTCATTCTAGCTAATTGTGACTCTATGGTTCATAGTGAGACAATGTGTTTGGAGATTGGAGTTGCTCTGTTCCATATGGTAGAGAAGAGTTGTTGGAAAGAGTAGAAGGCAGAGGCAAGGTTTGGTGTTTGATGAAGTGACAGGAGTGCATCAAACAGTGCCTTGAAAGTAGCATATTGTTGTGTTTTGAGTAGGAGTGCATCAGATATGTGATCCTGTATAATTCCATGAGCTTTTTTGTCATGCTTAGTTCATTTCTGAAGCTCTTCTTTGGAGTTTGGAGATGTTGGGAGTAGATCTGTGCCTAGGACTACACCTAGTACCTTTTCTTGTCAGAGATTTGCAGTGATCCAGAGTTTCCAGATTTCAAAATTTGCTGGTCCTACAAGGACCTGGCATTTGGTGGGCTTGAATGTGGATGTCTCAGGGGACATTTTGCAGTGTTCAGAGATGTCCAAGTGGCACAGGAAAGATTTAGTAAGAGTGGCATTTTTGCATAAAGTTTATTTGATGAGGAAATTTTTGCTAGTGTGCACTAGCAGGGCTCATAACCTGTCAAACTAAGTAAGGGCAGTAGTGCCCACTCAGCCAAAGTCCAATGAGGTGGAAGATGACTTAATTCACCTAAGTAAGAGCAGTAGTGCCCACTACATATACATTAGTTTATGTAGGTAATAATAATAAGTAGAAAACTCACCTCAGCCAAAGTCCAATGAGGTGGAAGACGACTGAGGGAGATGATATGAAAAAATGTAGCATAAGAGTCCATGGGTGCAGGTACACTCACATACCTTGCCGATAACTCCAATGGCTATTTAAGTGGTTCCTAAGTAACTCCTGTCAAGTCTGAAGTGTTGGTGACAACTTCAGTGAATACCAATGAACTCCAACATAGGAGGTCAATCAGAGTTGGTCTGGAGTTGCTTAGAGTTAGGGGTTTTGACAATACCTTCCTATGAAGAATTCTCTGCTAGAGTTTTGTCTTCTATAGAAAAGAATGCTATCACTGTCAAAGCCCAAATACAATATTCATTCTCTAGCAAGAATATCAATGTAACCACACTCCTGGACAGTGTAGCAGTAATTAACTGCATGGATTGGCATTTTGCCCAACACCACTGAATTCCACTTCAAAAACTCAATGTCTCCATCTCCATATGCAATGTGGACTCCACTTCAAACAAATGAGGACTATCAAAATACAAAGCCTGCCACTTTATCAAAGTTGATGGGATTGTCCACAAACTAGAATTCATCATTATGCACTGCAGCAATAATGTGATCCTTGGAATGCCATGGTTCAAAAAGGCAAATCCTGCTATCAACTGGAAGAAAGGAACCGTCTGTTGTGAATTTACCAATATACTTTCCCTGATCACATGACCTTTCCATCCCTTCACATCATCATGCCTTCACCTTGTCACAAGATCACAATCTTATCTTATCTCTCCTCACACCTTCACAACATCACACTGATCATCAATCTTTTTCCAATCATCACCTTCAGGCTACAATGCCTTCCTTATCTCCACCTTTTCATTTGATTGGTACAATCACTCTTATGAACCCTGCAAGATCGTTGATCGATCTCTGCCACGATCATCCCCTTGATTGGTCACACCTTGTGATCATTCACCCTTCCATTCTTCTAGCATGAGGTACGCTTCTGATCTTCTCAACCTCATGCCTTACCTTGCATTCACATCATGGACATAACTGTTATGGACAGTATTATTTTTCACTTTTTGCCTTATCTTATCTTATCTTCAGGTCACGTGACTTCTTCACTTTTCACATCTTCACATTGTCACGCATCACCCTTTTGCTCTTCACCTCTTCATACGAGTCACACTTCCATTCTGCCACACCATGCCTTAGGTGCATGTTGTACTTCTTTTCATTTCCACTTGCTTCTCTTCTTTTCCATTCTATAGAAGCCAAGCCCTGAATGCACTTGATGTGCATTTCTTTCATCTCCATCTTCCCTTTACCCTAGCATAGCTTGGTCTGTGCTAGATATCTTGTACTATAAATATAAGTGTACTTTGGCTAAATTCCCTCAGCCTAATCAACTTGTCAAAGTCGCCTTAAGCCCCTGTGCTTTAAGGAGTGAGTTGACATTGGTGAAGCAACCTCCTCTCTTATCCAGCCAGCCAGACATTAGGTATTAAGAGATGCTCAACATATTCGTGTATAACAGATGGCTACTCTATAGGGTGGTACAGTTGACTTAGTGTCTCTGTGTTAGCTCACTCTCTAGGATTCGCAACAATAACCCTTTACCATAGTACTACATACAGTAATACCCTATACCCTAGATACAGTCACAGCTTGGTCTGTGCATTCTCTGTAACTGTATATAAGGGGTTATGAGATGGCTGGTATCCCCCCAGCCTAATCCACTTGTTACCTCTCCTACCCTGCCTTAGATGGTGGCCTAGTAAAGTATCCTTCAAGTAGCAGATGGTTATTTGCCTACCCGCCAGCAATGGTGCCTAGAAGTGAGACTATCCAGAGATAAAGCCAATCCCACTCCTCTTCACCAGCCAGCCAGTTCAACTCATATCCCAGTTAAGATCATATCCCAGATACTTGCAGTACGCAATCCAGTCTTTACACATTTACTAATTTAACTAGCCAGAGCTCCATCATGAGCATGAGCCAAGATGGCTTAAGGGTGACTTCCTGCCAACAGTCATGTGATTACCCAAGTACTCTGATGGTACAACTACGATTATGCTATTATATAGATGCCAGTATTAGGATGGTGACAGAACCTGTTTGCAAGAGTAGTGTGGTTACTATAGTGGTGCAATAGTCTGCTAGAAGTTCTTGTACAAGTGGGCCCCCCAATGTCTGCCCCCTTTTCTATCCAACATCCCTCTCTCCACTGTCCAGCATTCCTTCTCTCTGACATTATAGGTTCAGCCCTGTAGCAAGAGTACCAGGTCACCCAACAAGACATGGTGGTTTAGGGTTAGGCAGTGTAGCTCCCTTGCATCCACAACATCGTCCTCCTCTCTAAATTAATGGATGAATCCAAAAAACTCTGCACAGCAAGAAGTAAGGTCAATTTTGTCAAAAAGAAACCCTTATCACCTTCAGAACACATAAACTTCTCCAAAGAAGAGAAGGAACATCTACTACACTACCTCCAAAGAGACTCCCTAGAAGACTTCCTAGAACAGACAGTAGCTAACATCTTAAAGCAAAAGACAACCACCATTAACCAAGTAAAGAAAGTGGGGACAAGATATCTCTCCCCAACCATTCACAATACCAACACATCAACACAGCTAGCAATCGACACCCTAAAGGATAGGCCAAAGAAGGTCTTACCCCAAGAATATCAGAAGTATGCCCAGGTCTTCTCAAAAGAAGCCACAGATCATGTACTGCTGACCTGACCATATGATTATGAGATCAATTTCAAAGAGTCCTTCATTCCAAAGATTGGCAAAGTATATCCTTTATCTCCTGAAGAACAAAAAGCCACTAAGGACTTCCTCAATAAAAATCTCAAATGCAAAAAGATCTGCCCTTCCAACTCCTCACAGGCATCACCTTTCTTCTTTGTCAAAAAGAAAGATGGTAAACTCTGACCCTGCCAAGACTACTGCTATGTCAATGAACACACCATTTGTGACACATACCCCTTACCCCTAGTGTCCAACCTTATGGATAAACTGAAGAACACCAAGATCTTCACCAAATTTGATGTATGGTGGGGATATAATAACATATGAATTAAGGATGGCCACCAATGGAAGGCTGCCTTTATCACTCACAAAGGGCTCTTTAAGTCAACTGTAATGTTCTTTGGATTGTCCAACTCACCAGTGACTTTCCAGCAATTCATGAATGATTTCTTCCAAGATATGATTGTGGAAGAATGGTTAGTAATCTATATGGATGACCTGCTGATTGCATCTGCAGATCATAAAACCCACAAGGAGCACACGAAGCGCATTCTAGAATGAATGGAGGAACTAGACCTCCATCTAAAATTAGAAAAATGTGACTTCGCCATCTCAGAAGTTGATATCTCAGCATGGTCATCAAAGAAGATTTCATTGCTATGGACCCCGTCAAGCTTGACAGAATTACCCAATGGCCCATCCTGACCACTGTCAAGGAAGTACAATCCTTCCTTGGCTTCACTAACTTCTACAGGAAGTTTATCCCTAGCTACTCAAACATAGCAAGACCTTTGATCAACTTCACCAAGAAAACTCAACCTTGGAACTGGTCTCCAGCCTGTCAATAGGCATTCAAAGAACTCAAAAGACTTTTCACCTCCAAACCAGTGCTTGCATTCCCTGACACCTCTAAACCTTTTGCCATTGCAACTGATGCATCCCTCAACACCTCTGGGGGAGTACTGATGCAACAAGACACCAACCACCAATGGCACCCCTGCACCTATCTTTCTCAATCCTTTTCCCCTGCGGAAAAGAACTATGACATATATAACAGAGAACTTCTAGCTGTCATTCATGCTCTCCACACCTGGAGACACTATCTTATGGGCTCTGTAGCCCCAATACAAGTATTTACTGATTATAAAAATCTTATGTACTTTAGATTGGCCCAGAACCTTAATAGAAGGCAAGCCTGATGGCTTCTCAACCTCACAGACTTTGATCTACAACTACACCATGTCCCTGGATCTGCACTCGGTGCCCCAGACACTCTATCCAGAAGAAAAGACCATGGAGATAATGACTCCAACAATAAATGAGTCATGCTCCTTCCCCAAACCATGTTTGTTAACCTTGTGGACACAATGCTAACTAAACAGATCATGTCTGCCACCAAAATGGACAAATTTGCAATGGACGTCCTCCACTTCTTATTCTCTGATGCCCCCAACATACTCAGAAAATGATTTACTGCCTTCCAAAAAGTCGAAGGCAACATCCTCTATAACAGTTGGATCTATGTACCTCCTGACCTTCAACATGACATAGTGCAACAGGCACATGACCATGAAATATTGGGTCATCCTGGATACCTCAAGACCCACCAATTGGTTTTTTCACAATACTTATGGCCAGGACTAGCCTTATACATCTGCTCCTATGTCTTGAGTTGTGCCACATGCCAAGTAAATAAGGCCAACACTCACTCAACATCACCACCCTCAGTCCCTATTCCATCTATGGCCACAAGACCATTCCAACAGGTGTCTTGTGATTTAATCACTGATCTTCTGAATTCAGATGGCTTCAATAATCTCCTGGTCATGGTAGACCATGGGCTTATGAAGGGGGTAATTCTATGCCCCACCAAGAAAATGGCAATAGCTGAGAACATTGCAACCCTGTTCTTCGAGTCAGTATACAAATGGTTTGGGTTGTATGATAAAATTATTTCAGACTGCAGTCCACAATTTGCTTTAAAATTTGCCCTCACCCTTGGAAAGCTTTTGAAGTATGACCTGGCACTCTCCACAGTGTATCACCTGCAAACTGATGGAGAAACAGAGTGGGTAAACTAGGAACTTGAGACTTACTTACAAATCTTTTGCCAACAGGAACTTTTCAGATGAAAGAATTACGTCACGCAGATGGAATTCATGCACAACAGAAGACTCCATTCCATCACCAGAAAATCCCCCTTCTATCTCATGATGGGGTATGAACCTGCAGCACTTCCCATGGTTATCTTCCCCATGGCTTCTCCCGTGGCCAATGAAAGAGTCAAAAACCTTCTGAGAATATGAGATGAGGCAATCGCCGCCCACAACCTCGCCTGCCAACACATGAAAGTGCAATGGAACAAAGAGTTCTCCATTCAAGAAAGGAGAGAAGGTATGGCTAGAGGCTAAAAACCTCAAAAGACAGGTTGTAAACCCAAAATTCTCTTAGAAATGCAAAAGACTGTTTATTATAACTGATGTTCTTTTCCCCGTAACCTATAGACTCCACCTTCCATTGTCCTGGAAGATTCACTCCACTTTCCATGCTTCCCTCCTGACCCGCTATCAGAAGATGGAAACCTACAGCAAGAACTTTTCCCAACCACCAGCTAAACTCATAGAGGGTGAGGAAGAGTATGAAATTGAGAAAATTATCAAACACCATGAAATGGGATGCAACCATTTCTTCCTGATCTGATGGAAAGGGTACTCTGCATTGGATGACTCATGGGTCCCAGAGCAGGACATGAAAAATGCACCCCAACTCCTCTTCAACTATTTAAAGCATCACTGTCTTTGATGTCTCCCCAACCCAACTCTACCCTGGACTATTACCTTCTCAGTATTTGCTTTGCTACAATGGCCATCTTTTCCAACAATGAAAACACATCTAACTCTTCCCTTTCCACTGAATCTTCTATTTCCTCTCTAGACATATCAACTCCAATGGTGACTGCATCTCCCCTAGACATTGTCTCTAGGGAAAACACCCCTACCACTATGTCTCCCTTGTTTTTCATTCCTCCTTCTTACATTTCCTCTATTTTGGAATCACCCCCTCAAGGGGTTTTATCCATTGACATACCCCTCACAGCTCACCAGATGAGAGCCAGGAGTCCCCCTCCCTTCTACCACCAGTGAATCCGGAACTTTGTTAGAGACTCTCATATGGCCATCCCTATCAATGCCCATGTTGATATGAACTCTCCCCTATCTGCCATATACTCCACTTAGTTAGCCACCAACTGCCTTTGTATGGCCTTCAGCCATACACACGACAATGCTAATGCTATGTGTGCATTCCTTGTCTCAATCATGTCCACTGTGGCTGTAGATCTTGAAGACACCCACAATACCCTCACATACTAACTGGAATTTGGAGAATTCCTGGAAAGCCTCAATGAATACCTAAGATGCATCAATCACAGGACCACCACATCCACTCACTCCTTACCATCCATGTCCACCACTCTACTTACCATTGAGGAATTAGTTGTAGCCAAAAGGCTAAAGTCCTACTGGACCAGAGGAGAAGGTAGAGTTGTTTTGCAATGAACTCACCCCAGATATCACAAGGCCCATTTTCAATGTCACTGCCTTGGACACATCTGCATCAATTGTCCCATCTATCAATTCCCTCACTGTCTAAACTGGCACCCCAGTCATAACCAAAGCAAATGCAGCGCTCACCACTTTAGACAAGTACTCATATGGGACATCGGACTCTGAACTCCTATATCCCCTCCATTCTCCTCCTCATCCTTATCTAATCATATCAACGACTTCGAGCCACAGTCCTTTTGGCATAGTATGTGCAGGACCCAATGCCACAGTCCCAGACCATGCAATACCTCTCCTCCTCCCACTCATGTCCCTGCTCCATGTCAGAGACACCAACTGCAACACCACTCCCCACAATCGTCCTTCTCTTCAGGCAACCAACCCCTGTCTCCCCCTATCAGAGACAACATCATTAACTATGGAGATGTGTTGCAACTGCAAAGGAGCTATACTGCCTCAACTATCTCCGTGGTCCTGTCGGGTGACCTGGCATTGTTCTACGGGGCTTATCCTAGGAGGAGAACCTTTCTCGTATGGCTATATCCAGGTTGCCACCCTTGTAAGCTGATCTAGGGTGCCACCCTGTATCAAGGGTGCTCTGGATGCTACCACATGATCTTCTACGGCGCTATGGCTTGTAGGACTAGCTGGAATAAGATAAGACACAATGGTAGTGATAACCTAACTGTGTCGCAGGTATATTATCATCTTGACCTATGACGTGGTCTTGAGTCACGTGGGTTTCTGGTTATTCTGGAGTGCTGGATGACTAGGCCGTATATGATGGCGTAGTCCTAGACTGGTTAAATAAGGGATAAATGAATGTGGAACGTACTGCAAGTCTTGGGATTATAACTTGTCACGGGATACGAGCTTGACAGGCTGGACTGGAAGAGGTAGAGGTTGGCTTTATCTCCAGACAACCTCACTCCTGGGCACCATTGCTGGCAGGCGGGCGAATAGTCGTCGTCTACTCGTAGAGTACTTCACTAGGCCACCTATTGCTAGGCAGGGTAGAAGAGGTAACAAGTGGATTAGGCTGAGAGGACACCAGCCAACTCACAACCCCTTATATACGGTACAAAGGAGGGTCTAGGGTATATGAGATTACTGTAAGTAGTACTAGGGTAAAGGGTAGAGTTCATGAGGATGCAGCTAGGCATTCCTCGAGGTAAAGGTAAGGCTAGCCCTGAGAAGATCAGAATGGAAGGGCGTAGCAATAAGATGAAATGGAAGATTGATCACAAAATGTGAAAGATCAAGGAGGGAATCGTGGCAGAGATCCATCTAGGATCTTGCAGGGTCTTGACCAATCAGATCAGGGATGGGAGATGAGGAGAAGGCATGGATGCCTGTAGGTGATGATCGAGGGTTAGGGGTGATCGGTGTGATGTCGTGAAGGGGTGATGAGGGTGAAGGTGTAAAGATGTGATAGGAAATGGAGTGATGATTGTGAAGGGTCGGAATGGTCACATGATCAGGAAGAAAGAATAATCATGGGATTCTAAGGTAAAATCCCGTATCATAACAAGATGATGGTCTCACCAATGACGCTATAACAAATATCATGGGATCCCTGCAGGAATATTCCCTATCCTTTTATTGAAACTTGCCAATGAACAATGATTTGCTGGGTAGCTCTCACTCTAGTGAGGGGGTAATGTTATGTTTCTACCCGTATGCTTTACTTTTTCCCTTCACTTTCTCACTTCTCCATTCATCTCCACTTTCCTGGTATTGACTTGGGCTTTGCCATCACCTTCACCTAAACTGTGCTTCATCTTCAGATCTTCTTTTCCATGCACAGCATGGCTTCTTGATTGACATGTTTATTGTTTCCTCTATTTCATTTCTTGATCAACAGCTGTCATTTCGACTTGACAGCTGCTATGCATTTCACTCTGACAGCTGTCACTCTCAACCCTTGACACCTGTCTTTTATTTGTTACTGAGGTAGTGTCCTTTCCCACACCTACCCTACATAATGGTCCATGCATAGTCTGGATACATATATAAAGCCAGTACTTTACATATGATACCTTAGCTTAGTTCTCCCTTGTCTTATCTAGCGTTTGCAACATTAGTTTGCTGGCTAGTTCAAAGTCCTCTAAGTCTCACCATCATCCTAAGTCCCTTGCTACCCACAAGCAAGGCTCCTCAGTGCTCCCTTCATCTAAGGGACCCTTGATATGCACTCGAACCTCATAGCAGACTCACCTCATCTTTGCAAGGGCTATGCTCGTCCCTACCTGGGCCAAGCATAACACCATCTCGACCCTATGACCATGAAATTAACTTCAAGAAGTCATTCAAACCCTGCATTGAAAAACTCTATCCTCTCAATCCTGATGAGAAAAAGGCTACCAAAGTGTTCCTCAATGAGAATCTGAAATCAGGAAAAATCTGACCTTCCAAATCCCCTTAGGCATCACTATTTTTCTTTGTCAAGAAAAAGGATGGGAAACTGCAACCTTGTCAAAACTATCGCTATGTTAATGAACATACTATTCACGATGCTTACCCATTACCACTAATCTCTGACCTTATGGATAAAATGAAGGATGCTAAATTATTCACCAAGTTCAACATATGATGGGGATACAACAATGTACATATAAAGGAAGGCCACCAATGGAAAGTGGCCTTCATCACACATAAAGGACTCTTTGAACCAACCATCATGTTCTTTGGATTATCCAACTCACCAGCTACTTTCCAGTGTTTCATAAATGACTTCTTTCATGATTTAATTGCAGAAGAATGGTTGATAATCTACATGGATGATTTACTCATATTCTTCCCAGATCAGAAAACCCACAACAAATGAACCAAGAGGGTACTCACACAAATGCAAGGACTAGATTTACATCTCAAGTTAGAAAAATGCACGTTTGATAAAGATGAAATGGACTACCTAGGTATGGTAGTAAAATCTGGGTCAATTGCCATGGACCCTGTCAAACTCGATGGCATAGCCAAATGGCCCACACCTAAAATGGTTAAGGAAACCAGATCATTCCTTGGATTTGCTAACTTCTATAGGAAATTTATACCTGATTACTCTAATATCACATGACCTCTTATCAACCTAACTAAGAAAACCCAACTCTGGAACTGGGATGAGCAATGTACCACTGCCTTCAATAATTTAAAACAACTTTTCTTGTCTAAACCCACTCTGCAATTCCCTAACATTACCAAACCATTTACCATTGCCACTAATGCTTCCTTAGTAGTGTTAGGAGGGGTCCTCATGCAGGAGGATGATAATGGTCAATCTCACCCTTGCTTCTACCTCTCACAATCATTCTCTCCCACAGAATGAAACTATGACATCTATGATCAGGAACTCTTAGCAGTCATATGGGCCCTAAAAAGTTGGCATCACTATCTTCAAGGAGTGGTACATCCAGTCTGCATCCTTACTGATCACAAAAACCTCACTTACTTTTGAGAGGCACAAAAGCTAAACCACTGGCAAGCCTGTTGGCTTTTGAACCTAGCTGACTTTGACCTGCAACTTCAACACATCCCTGGAACCCAACTAGCCACACCTAATGCCCTCTCCCATCACCCTGACCATAATACTGCCACCTCTGAAGATAACCATATCACCCTACTTCCTCCATTCCTCTTTGTCAATCTTGTTGATGCTACCCTGACCTCCCAACTCTCTAACTTGACCAAGACAGATCAAACTGCCCTGGAGATCTTACAGAAACTGGATGACTCTACCCCGGCATTCCTCCATTCCCATTTATCCACCTTTCAATCCACAAATGGTCTTCTCATCTATAAACATCACATCTACATTCCCTCTGACCTCCAATCACACATTCTTTATCTCCATCATGACCATGAATCTGCTGGCCATTCTGATATTCAGAAAACCATGTCCCTTCTTGCCCAACACTTCTGGTGGCCTGGTCTGGTCACAACAGTTCACAGCTATATCTCTCACTGTCTGACTTGCCAGGCCAATAAGGTCAACACCCACCCAACATCGCCACCACCCATACCTATCCCCTCCTCTGCCACCCAACCATTCCAGCAAATCAGCTGTGATCCAATCACCAACCTTCTGGCTTCCAATGGCTTTGACTCCCTCATGGTCATGGTCAACCATGGCCTTACAAAGGGGGTAATTCTATGTTCAACTAAGAAAACCACCACCGCCACTAATATTGCAGAACTCTTCTTCAAAATGGTGTACAAGAGATTCAGGTTATATGACAAAATCATTTCAGACAGAGGCCCTCAATTCGCCTTGATCTTTGCATGAGCACTTGGAAAGCTGCTCAAGTATAATCTATCATTGTCCACCACTTACCATTCACAAACAGACAGTCAAACTAAAAGAGTAAATCAAGAAATTGAAACCTACCTTCATATCTATTGTGGTAACCACCCAACAACATGGACTTCATCCATCACCCATGCAGAATTTGTACACAACCATTGACCCCACTCTGTCACTAATCAATCACCATTCTTTCTAATGATGGGTTATGAACCCAAACCCTTACCCTCCATTATATTCAATACTAATTCCCCATCTGCCAATCTCAGAGTCAAGCAGCTAATTGCTGCCAGAGATGAAGCCCTAGTAGCCCATGACCATGCTTGTCTGCACATGAAAGAGAGATATCATGGTAAATATAAACCCTTTCAAAAAGGAGATAAGGTTTGGTTGGAAGCCACTAACCTTAAATAACAAGTGGCAAACCCTAAATTTGCCCAGAAATGAGAAGAACCCTTCATAATCACTGACACACTATCCTCAGTAACCTACAAGCTATGCCTTCCAAAAACATGGAAGATTCATCCCATATTCCATGCCTCACTTCTTTCCCCATTCAGAGAGAATCCCACTCATGGAACTCCACCTTCCATGCCACCACCAGAATTTATAAACAGAGAGGAAGAGTTTGAAATTGAAAAGATATTATGCCATCATGGCTACCCATCACACCATTCTTTCCTGATTCAATGAAAAGGATATCCACCAGAAGATGACTTATGGATTCTGGAAAAGGAACTCCGTCACACCCCATTATTACTCAAAGACTATAAAAAATGTTATTAACTTTAAGACTCCGTCACCCTCTCTCTTCCCCTCTCTCATTACTATATATTATTCCCAAACACTCTGTCTTGCAACAATGGCCATCTCTATGTTTTCTAACACCTCCTTCTCAACTGAAACCTCCATTACCACCTCAGAAGTCTCCACCCCTGTAGTTGTTGAGAAAGAGGAGTTTCCTCACACCAGAACTCCCACCAATATGTTCCCACTTTTCTCCTATCCTCCCAGTTATAATTCAGTGGCCACACCCTCCATGAAGAAGGTGACTCACCTTGTTCTTAATACTATTACTTCTTCACCCCAATGTGGAGTTCTTTCTGTAAACTTACCACTTTATGCCCATAAACTGAGGAGTGGCCACCCTAATTCAAACTATGCCCTTTGTGTATGCACCTTCACCCAAGATCCACGACTCTCCATCCCCATCAAAGCGTATCTTGATGTGGGATCACTCCTCCATTCCCTCTATACCACTTTAGTACAAATTCAATGACTTCATATGGGAGCAGGGTGTGCCCACAACAATGCCAACACTATCACCACCTTCCTTACCTCCATTATGAGCTCAGTTGCCACCAGCATAGAAACTGCACTCTTAGAAATGGTGTATCAAATGGAATTCAGCAAGTTTCTAGATGATCTGGACAATGTAAGGAACCAATGTTCCTTACAGTGGTAAAGGCCAATTTCTCCATCCATGTGCATAGTCCAGGTCACCCCCACTATCCCCCCTTCACTGCCATGTGTCCAGCATACATCCAGACCAGTCCAACATGTCCAGACCAGTGCAATATGTCCAGACCTACAGAACTTGACCACACTCCCATAGTCCATGTCCCCAAGAAGTCCTTAGTCTAGTAAATCTTTCAGTGAGTGACCCCTTTTATTTCCCCTGACTTACAACCATGCTATATACATCCAGACCACCATCGGACATGTCCGGACCACCAGTATGTACATCCAGTCCTATTATATTTCATTTACTGGTCACTTTATACACTTTTTATACATCCTCTTCACCAATTTTCATTGCATTTGCATCCGGACACTTTTTATTACTTAAGCATCGGTCATTACTTTGCTTACATAAGTCTCGGGTGTATGTACACTCGATATACAGTTACCTTTGGACCAAAAAACTACGAATCCGTCAGATCTGTGCCTGGCATCATTATTCTCAAGTCCTATACCTCAATATCTACATCCAGACACTCCATTCACATTGTTCTACCCTCTGGACACTTTGCACTAGGACCTACTGCCTATAGAGATTAGGAGTAGATGTCCAGTAACCACCTTTTCAAGGGGATAGTAAGTCTGGACATTCACCTTTCTTTTTCTACTCTTCTTGAATCCCTTTGGGATGAGCCTATCATTCCTTCACCCTATCTACTGACACTCCTTGTACACACCAAGGAGGTCTTTTGTTTTACAATGAGTATCTGAGAAACTTAAATCATGCCAATGTCATGGCCAATAATTACACCCCCTCTGCATCCTCTGATTCTCTCACCCTCAATGAAGTGTTAATCATGGAATGACTAGAGTCTTACTGGACAGGTGGAGAAGGACAAGTGGTCCTCCTTCCTACTTACCCATGATATGGGGAGGTGTTACATTTCTATCCATATGCTCCTCTTTTCTTTCTTTTCATTGGTCTCCATGCTCCCAGTGTCAACCTGGGCTTTGCCTTTCTACTTCACCTAAACTGTGCTTCATCTTCAGATCTTTGTTTCCATGCACAGCATGGCTTCTTGATTGACACATTTACTGTTCCCTCCTATTTCACATTTGATTGACAGCTGTCATTTCACCTTGACAGCTGTCAATCCCAACCCTTGACATCTGTCCCCTACTTGTTACCAAGCTAGCATCCTTTCCCACACCTACCCTACACAACAGTCTGTGTGCAGTCTGGTCATGTATATAAGCTGGTACTTTACATATGATATTCTAGCTTAGTTCTCCCTTGTCTTACCTAGCATTTGCAACATTAGTTTGCTGGCTAGTTCAAGGTCCCCTAAGTCTCACCATCATCCCTTTGTCTCTTGCCCCCTCCAGCAAGATACTTAAGACTTCCTACACCTTAGGGAACCTTTGTATGTGTTGCGGATGCAAGGGAGCTACACTGCCTCTAACCATCTTCCATGGTCCTGTCAGGTGACCTGGCATCTTCTCTACAGGGCGTAACCATAATGTCAGGTTAAGGAGTGCTGAATAGCAGGTATTGGGGTGTTGGGATATATGAGAGGGCTGACGGCAGGACTAGCTTCCACCTAAGAACTCCTAGCAAACTATTGCATCGCTATAGTAGATGCAGTACTCTTGCAACTGGTCTCTGTCTCCATCCTAATGCTGGCAGCTATCTGACAACGTAATCGTGTTTGGGTAATACTATACCCTTGGGTAATCGTGTGGCTATCTGGCAGGGACCACCCGGTAAGGTGTAATGCCTCCTCTGGAATGTCTGGTTAAATATATGAACGAATGTGCAACATACTGGAAGTCTTGGGAGCTGGATCTTCACTGGGATACAAATTGGTACTTCTCTGGCTGGCTGGGGAGGGGAGTGGGGTTGGCTTCATCTTCAGGGACCTCACTCCTAGGCACCATTGCTGGCGGATAGGCGAATAGTCAACCAGCTACAAGTCAGAGCACTCGCTAGGCCACCTATTACTAGGCAGGGTAGGAGGTTAACAAGTGGATTAGGCTGGGGGGACACCAGCCAACTCACAACCCCTTATATATGTTATAGGATTGTGCACAGACCAAGCTGTGACATTGTCTAGGGTATACGGTAATTAATGGGTAGAGGGTTGTATTGTAATAGTCCATGAAGCAGAGCCTCGATGAGAACACAAGGTAAGCCATGAGGTTAGGAAGTACAGAAGCATACCTCATGGTAGAAGCAAGGAAATGGAAGATCATCATCAAGATGTGATGATCAGGAATGTGATCGTGGCAGAGATCGATCAACAATCCTGCAGGGTCATGACCGATCAATTAGGGAAGGCAGTAATAAGGAAGGCATGGTAGCCTTGAGGTGATCGGAGATAAGAGATCAGTGAGA
>JBBPKD010000322.1:0-23924 GCA_038089075.1 Singerocomus inundabilis
TCCTGGGCAAGAAGAGGCACGGGCATGTCACTACCATAGAACTTTCGTGTCCACTCCACTCTAAGATGTGGTCTTCATGTCATGGCAATACACGTCCGCACACGTTTGCACAGACAATGAGCTCGGTTAATTAGTCTTGTATAGACGAAGCTTTTAACTCAATTAAATCTCATCCTCCGGGCCCTCTTCGATCATCCTTGCATACTCCTCATAAGTTGCGAATGTAGGTAGGGTCTTTCGTTTCTTGCGCTTTCGTTGACTCTCATCCGTCTGTTTACGTTTGCCACTGCCACCGATCCCTCCCCATTCTTCGTTACTTTGCTCTGTTTTTGCGTCTGAATCATCATACTCAAGGAGTCCACCCGAAATTTCATCTACAGCAATCAAGTCATCGTCCTCAGACCCTTCAGTGAGTAAGGCGCCGTGATTGCTGAATCTATCTTCGCCAGAGTCAGTCTCGAGCATTTCCTCCTCTTCAAAGTTCGGGTTACTGGATGTGCCAGAATTAGATAGCAGTTCATCGTCGTCCTCTGA
Organism: Singerocomus inundabilis; assembly: GCA_038089075.1. Lineage (NCBI taxonomy): Eukaryota > Fungi > Basidiomycota > Agaricomycetes > Boletales > Boletaceae > Singerocomus > Singerocomus inundabilis. Next base: position 535 of record JBBPKD010000322.1, read on the forward strand.
GAATGGTTCATCTCCCTTTTCGTGGTGCATTGTAGCTTGCATAACCTAGCAGTTTGCAATGTAAGCAGGAAGCAGGCGGCTCTCGTTATTCGCACCTTCCATATGGCATCTTCGTCTGGCTCATTTGACCTTTCTTCGTCACTATCATCTTTACTGCCAGCACCTTCGTCGGATACATTTCCAGAGCCCTGGAATTCTTCCGACCCTACCCTTTCGCCGTCCCCACCCTGATCAACCTGGGCGAGTTGCCTGCGGTTCTTTCTTGAAAAGTACCTGTGGAAGAAGACCTGGGCGAGGTGAGATAGTGTTGTATATCAGATGAGCAGGGCCGTACCTCGTCAACAGGTATTTCTTCCACTCTTTTCATCCAGAATTTTTCTTCATTGGGTAGTGCACCACTGCTGACCTCGCCTTTGAATCGTTTGACAGCACCATCGGCCGCGGTTGCAGCAGGCTGCATGGCGCTTGCACCTTTTGACTTGGGTTTTTTGGGATTCTTGTATACAAAGCGGTCGAGAAAATGGGTGAGCGTATTAAGTGTGAGGTCTGGACCAGAGGTGATGGGTTGCGACGCGAGAAGTTGTCGTGCATGAAGTGAAATAGTCGGATGATAATGACGAAGGAGAGGAAGCTGGAACACAACGGGTTTAGTAATTGAGAGCTCATAGACTGTAACGTACTAGTTCGTATAATGGAGAAGCTGACGCCTGCGCAAACTGGGGGTCTCGTTTTTGCGGGTTATAGTCTTCCGCTTCTGATGAGGCTGGTCTTCCTTGCAGGAATGTACGCAGACCTGAAATAGTGCCGAAAAGCTTCGGGAGTAGGAGTCATTAGCCACGGAGGTTGTAAATAAAATACACTTACTTCGCCGAGGAGGTAGAGTCCTCCAACGACAAATTCAGGCCCTCCACATCCACCACTGACCAACACCTGAATAAACCTGCGAATAAAACTCTTCACCCTCTCGGCGTCGTTGTCTGATTTTAGAGATTTGAATAGTAGATTCAAATATATCGTCTGCTTTGAAGACGATGCCAAACGCCCGTCGTGGAGAGAGGAATATAAGGCACGATAGTACCGGTCTATAATCGATTGAGAATACGGTGAAGGCGATGAGGGTAGTTGACTAGCGAGCGACGATGAAAGGTGTTGAATCAGTACGAGGGACTGTACTGATATGTTGAATGTTGACGTATGCGTGATGCGGAACAAGGTGTCAATGTGCTTGTGGAAGCTGAACTCTGCGATAAGTTTTGTGAAGTAGAAACGAAACTGCTACTTACCCTGACTCAGCAGAATCAAGCTTCACGAACGGTAAAGCGCGATTCACACCGGTAAGGATGGCAGACGTTAGTTTTGCGTGGGCATCCTCTTCGTTTTCAGCAACTTTGTTTTCACCGAGAAGGTCTTCAAATATGCTGAAATAGACATTAATTAGTTGTACGGCGACGTCTGCATCGCCTGGCCGGAGATATATCTGACTAAGAGTTATAACAGTATAGTAACGGGCGTGTTCGCTCGCCGTGTTCTTGCCACTTGTTGCCGGGGTCGTGACGGTTATGGAGGGCAGTGAAGTCATCTCACGTATAACGACCGTTTTCATCGAGGGATGGGTCTGTAGGAGTTGAAGAATATGATATGAGGCACAAGAACAGATCTTTCTCTGTACATCTCCCTGCGCGAGTTAAGCTCAGGAGAAACATGACAGCGAGAGTACACATACCAGCTTGTTTACGAGCAGCTTGAGTAGATTGTGTTCTTGCTCGGGTTTATTTCGTAGAAGGTTGCTGATCAGCGAGAGCGCCTGGGTCCTCACGTATGGGAGGGGATCCGCGGTGAGGTTTTCGAGTATTTGTAGGATCGAGAAGAAAAACTTCTTCAGCCAATCCTCGAAGTACCACGCGAGTAATTGTTTGTCGTCAATGTTGGGATTCGTCAAGGGCTGGTCGCGAAAATATCTGGTATGATGGTCAAGTGTGAATGTCAACCAGAGGAACAGACCTACTTGAGCTTGCGATCTAGTGCACCACCACCCACCCACCAATCGACAATACAGCGCAGTGCCTTCAGGCTTTCTCCACGACCCCCCTTACCCTTACCTCTCTCGGACAAACCTCTCAAGGCTTCAAGGGCTTTTGTGTTGTGTAGAGGACTACTTTGGACGAGTAGCGTCAGAGCACTTAGCCGATCCGACAGCGTCCCCGACTGCAGAATCTTTTGGAGGAACGCATGCTCAGACTTGGTAGACGTAGCGGTCGACGAAGACTGGAATGCGAGCACTGCCTGCGCATGAAGGGATGCGGCATGATCAAAGAGGTTATCAGGCTTGAGGTGAAGCCTGGTCGACATGTACGAGGAGGACTCTGAGGAACTCTACATGCCATTACAGTCGTTGTGTAAGTAGGTGCAAATAACTATGTTTGGACTGCCAATTCAACGCTATCCGTGACCAAAAAGCTGTCACAGCTCCGCAACTTCAAGCTACGAGAAGTATTCGTGTACGAAGCCACCAGTATCGACAACATGGTGAACGCAACGACCACTGATGTGATCTCAATCGAAACTACGCACGAGGACATGATCGTATGTATACATTTCCGTTCCGAGCGTACTGTACACCTGCTCATCTCGTCACGACGCTCAGCTTGACTATAAAGGAAGCGGCTTGCTACGTGTTCCTCTGACCACACCGTCAAGGGTTTCAACGTCATCAACGGCGAGGCATCCAAGTTGGGAGGGCAGACATTGAAGGGGTGCGTGTCTAACAAATCCGCTAGCACTGTTATACACTTCTTCGACCTACTAATCGCACTAACCCGTTTGGCAAGTCGCATAGGCCCCGATGATCTCAAGTTCGCCAACATCCTTGCATCGTGCTCGTACGATGACCAGTTGCTTGTCTGGAGAGAGAGCGAGTGCAAGGACGTTCAGCAGGAGGCCAGAGGTTCAACGCGAAACATGAAGGAGGCAGTCGACATGGCGCTTACCTCTTCGTATGATTGCAACAGGGTCTTACTCAGTGAATTCATCGTATATGAATTACAGGGAACAAGACCCTGAAATACACAGCCTGAGCCATGGACCATCCCATACAAGTCTCCAATGGGACGTGACTGCCATTTATGGATATATCTCTGGAAAACACTGCACACAGACGCAAACACTCGTTGACATATAGAATTTACTCGTTATCCAAGTGCTTGACACCCGGCACTCTCTGATTCATTGAACAACATAACCCTCCAATCGAGACGCTACTATCTGTAACATGTTTGCACGGTTGTAAGTCGTGACATCCTTGCGAGCCATCAAGCTGACTTACAAAGCAGGCTTTCTTTGATTCCTTTGACATTTGGACTGTGCACTGTCCGTGTCCTGGCTCAAGGTCCGACAACAGGTCCACCTTCGACCGACCCGGCATGCGCAAACCCACCCGTGGGGCAATGTGCTTTCTATGCAAACTGCCTCGAGTCTAGATACCACTGTGGTCCCAACGGATATCCTATTGGCTATGGCCAATACTACTGCCAGAAATTCATAGACAACGAGTCGTTGTTTGATACTCAGGGTCAGCAATGGATCAACAACACCATGCACTGCCTGCAACTAGCGCTTGTTGGGGATGCAATCAACGCCACTCCCACCACTTGCCAGGCGCTGAATGATCAAGCGTTCGCTTCGCACCCGGGGTGTTACACTAGCAACGGATTCTGCACGTTGGGTGTGCATGACTGGGCAGCGGTGTTGGAGACTGTGGGCATTACGACGCTGTTCTCGAGTTGGGACGCGTTCGAAGCGACCATCAAGACGGTGGAGGATTGCGCGGCATTCTATGCATATATGGTAGAGAAGGGATTGTTTTAGCCTGAGGTATCATGTATAATACTCATGATTATGTAATAATACTCACCTGGTGGTGTATGTCAAGGAGAACATGGTCTTCAGCAAGGTCACCACATGGATCCTTGCCCTGGTTGTCCTGGTTCAAGGGGCCCAGCAAATTCTCCCTCTCAACTCCTTCTCCTCCTTCTCCTCCCCCGATTCCCTTCTCCGTCTACCGCCATCTCCCCAGCTGACCGTATCCGTGGCGATATGCACGCTGCAAGGCTTGTCCGCCCGCTTTTTCTTGTCGAATAGCACTTCGGGCGTTCTCCCCGGCCCGGATGGTGGTGCAGACGTCTTTGAGATTCAACTCGATGCCGGTAGTGGTCAATGGTCTGGTTCAGCGCCATCCGGTGGATTGCTCTCCGTCCAAGGTCTCAACCAGGGATCCTTCCAGATATCAGTCTCAGATCACGGTATTACAGAACTATTGTCTTTGTGTTCATACTACCAACCGCTTCGATGATTTTAGGGATCACGTACGACGTGCTCGACCAACTACCCCTCTTAGGAGATACCACCTCCAACCAAGCCATTCTCTTTTCGCATGCTTTCCTCCGCGTACCGATTGAGCAACCGAATTATCCAAACTATACTCTTCCTCCAGTTGATCTCTCCGCTCCAGATATCCCCTCCTCATCCCCCAACTTTACCCTCGTCATAGCGCCAACCTCTGCACAGTTCTCGTCCCTTCCACAAACTGCATGTGCTCTACTGAACACTTCATTCACCGGTTCAATAATCAGTAACGATCCATGGCTGCGAAACGCTGAAGGCTGGAGATGGCAATGGCTCATCGCTGGTCTCTCGCCAAGCACAAACTACACGGCCTATGTCATCCAGGACGCGCTCAAGGTCAGCGGTCCCATCTATTTCACTACGAAATCCTGCAAGTCGCTCCTTTTACTACCTACTATCTTCTCCCTCTGACGATGCTTTCATCAGCAACTTTCCCCTGTCCGCTCGTCTACTCTCTTCCCTATTGTCCTTCTACTGCATACACTGTACCATTACCACCCCTGCCAGCTCCCGCATTCGGTTACAACGCGTCCTCCCTCCCGGACAACATCTCCTCGCCTCTTCTTCAATATATGACCAACTTCACGACCATGCTCTCCACATTTGCATGCGGACGCGATCTCTATTCGCCTCTTCAAACATGCGCAGACTGTCAAACTCACTACCGCACATGGCTTTGCAGTGTCTCGTTCCCCCGCTGCTCTGAGCCCTCACCGGGGGACGACAGCTCTGGCGCAGCGGCCACTCTGTCCTCTCTAGGTAGCACTGCACAGGTCCCGCTCTCAGCGCTCCAGCCACAACCGAGCGGTTCTCCGTCGAGAAACCAATACTTTCCAAACGCGAGTTACGACTATTCGTCCTTGTTACCCTGTCTCGAGACATGTAACGCCGTCGACCGCGCATGTCCATACTTTCTAGGTATAAAATGTCCGACTGCCAAATTTAATGCAGCAGCGAGCTACGGCGTCGGGTTCATAGATAGTGGAGAAGTCGGCGAGATTGGAAACGGTGTCACTGGCGTGGCACAAGATAGATGGGGAAACGTGTGGTGTAATGGATATTAGAATATATAATACCAACCTGGTATAATTGTCTAGGGAAGTCTATCATCGAGTGGGGATTATCCCTCAAATGCGCCTGGCGCAATATCTACTCCAAACGTGCTTCTTGCATAGCCTCTCATCGCTCTCTCCAACTCGTCTTCGAAGCCGATAGTCGGCTGACCCAACACGCGTTGAACCCACTGACGCACCTTGCTCGTCCAAAACATCAAATCGATGGACAGCATGACGCCCCGAAATACGAGATAGTGCCAATACTCCTTTACACTTTCTGTCAATGTGAGATTTGTAGATGTGATCAGGGATGCGGACGCCCAGTATCCAGTTATGTTGATGCGATTGACAGGCGAGCCAAGTACGAGGTTATTGCCTATAGTGAACAGTTAACCGTGCACGACAGGGACCAGATCAGTTAGCACCGACCTTGGACGATCCTAGTACGTGTGGACGTCAATGGGCCATCCTTGTGCATTCCATTGAGTACTCACCTCATATTCCTTCCAAGGAAGATGAGCTCCTTGGGCATTTTGTCCGTATCCAGCAAAAAACGTTTCAGCTTTGCTTTCATCTCCATGCTCTGCTCATACTGATTCAACTCCCCTACCCCCTTGCCTGTCTTGTTCGTCTTACTGTAGTTCACGGGGCGCATCAACGTCGCACTGGCAAACAAATCCGGCGTGCCAATACCCCATAGCGTCGTCACACGCTCAATTGCATTCCAGTCCGCTGCCAACAAGCCTCTCCACAACGTTGCATATTGCCTCCTAAACGTCTCTTCGACACGAACATATAATCCATGGTCAAGCAACACAAGCTGCGGGTACTTGGGGTTCGAGGGATGAGGCCGAATGATGACGTTACCGGGGTGTGGGTCACAGTGTACCCATCCCCAGCTGAACATTTGTGCACTGAACAACTCCACCATGGTCTGCATGATTGACTTGACGCCACCTCTCAAGCGGACGCCTTCCAGCGAAGGATGAGTACTAGTACTCGAGGCAAAGGCTGCTTGGTTCTCCTCTCCCATTAGCCTTTGAACCGCCGCGCGGTCACTTAATCGGACGCCATCGATCCATTCGGCAGTGAGCACTTTCTTGGTCGAGTATTCGGGGTACACCTTGGGTATGTGTACCTTGCCAGCAAGACGCGGTTCCGCGGCGATAAACTGGGTGGTAACACGCGCATTCTGTGCTTCTTGCACAAAGTCCAGCTCCTGCCTTAGATGGCTGTTGATAAAGTCTGCGACTGTTGTGAGTCATGTGCTCTTCACTCGAATTCGAAAGAGAAGAGAACAAGGAGAGCGAAATACGCACCAACCGCGAAATAAACGGGTAGATCGAACATCCAGTTCTCAAACACCCACATTACCATACGGAATGCGCCGAGATCCCATTCGATCTGTTTCGTTACGTCCGGCTTTTGGATCTTGACTGCTACCCACTCGCCACTTTTAAGTTTGGCACGGTGGACCTGGGCAACGCTGGCACTCGCTATCGCCTCTTCTTCGAACACGTCAAAAATGCCGTCCGGACCTGTGGGAGTGCGACCGAATTCGGATTGGAAGACAGAGAGGACGGCAGAGTAGGGTATCTGAGGTGCGTCATCGAACAGACGGGCGAATTTATCCTGTATTGGGCGTGGCAACAGGGGTGAATTGGCACCGATGGCCTGGCCTGGGGGCTAGGCGTCAGAGAACGATGCAGCTTGTGATGATGACTGCATACCTATCTTGATGTAGAGGCCACCATTGGAGGTGAAGAGATCGTATATCCTGTCTGCCACGCGCGCGTGAAGCTGCGGTATTTGGTCTGCCTTTTCAGGCTGGAAGTTGAGTTTGTAGTCCAGAGAGATCATCGCACACTGCAATTGGAGGGCGTACACGTCAGTACTGTAACACGAATCTAAATGAATTGGCAAGTCATGAAAGGAAAGCGAGCCTGACTCTGAGTTCTGGCTCAAGTGCTGTCAACGAGGAACTCGCCAAATAGGCGTGGTCCACAAAAGGCACACATGGGCTGTGGGACTGACAGACGAGAAAGCACGCTACTGACTGTCCACAGAGTGCGAGCGTTGCGGCGGAGTGCGGAAGCGTTGAATTTCTGGTCGAGGAGCCAGAGGGTGCCGAGCGCTACCGCCGCGTAGGCAGACCGTCTGCCGAAATTGCGCCATTGTGGGGTCGTACTGGGTGACAGTGTCGAGAGTGTTCTGGGGTGATCTATAGCTCGAAACAAACCGTTTCTAGGCCACGAAGACGGTAGCTTCCAGCTTTGCAGAACAGCTCTTGAGAGAAACATGAAGCTGAGCCTTGCAACGCTCGCCAGCGAGGGACTCCGAGATGCCGTCCATGACGTAATCCGGCATCACATCCGATATCCTACAGAAGCCGGCGATCATACCCTGACCCTCCTCCCCCCTGTAAGTCTCCACCGTGCCGTGAACGCTTACATTCAGTTCTAGGGTCCGTTGGTTGATGTACCGATCTATCGCCTACAATGATCTAGCCAGGCTGACATGACGAGCTGCCTGGGGTCGTTGAGAGGCAAATTCGAAACTCGTATCTACGCAGGCCAGAGAAGGGTGAGGCTTATGGTATCCATGTTATCAACGACTCACAGCTCTGCGGCTGTGTTGTTTCAGTGAACACCGCAGGGTTTTACCTAACACGTATGACTTCGCCGACTTTCCCCGGTTATATATGAGCGACCGTGCGGCACTTAGGAACTCCCTCGCTTGTCATTGATCAGTCGCTTTCGAATGGTACTGGCTCCACTACACTCCCCATCATCTTCCCGCCTCATTGTTACTCTCCTGTCCGTACTATCCCAACATGTGCCCAACATCGCTCGCAAACTTGGCGGTACCAATGCTGTCAGCGACTCCACCGCCGTTCATGCTCATGGAAGACGCGCCACGTCAGACCACCACAGTGCCCGGTTCATCATTTTTGCTTGTCTCATCCCCTTCCTTGTCTTGCTCTCGGGTGTCTTTGCCGGTCTGACATTAGGCTACATGAGCTTGGACGAGACCCAGCTCAACGTACTCAGCATCAGTGGTACACCGTTAGTATTCCCCTCCACGTTATCTTCTGTAATCCCACTCCCAGCTCTGTCACAGTCAGCAGAAACAGTATGCTGCCAAGATTAAGCCCATCCGTGAGAATGGTCATCTCCTTTTGGTGACACTCCTCCTGGCCAACATGATCGTGAACGAGACGCTGCCCATTATCTCGGATCCTGTGCTGGGTGGAGGCGTGCAGAGTGTGGTTGTTAGCACAGTCCTTATTGTCATGTGAGTCTTCCGCATTCCAGCCTATTCCAGGCTGGAACATTCGTGTGGGATGATGACGTCACCCGCTTACGAGTCTCAACTTTGCTTATCTCTAATTGCACTTATGGTCTTCTGATTCTCCACCAGTTTCTCAGAGATTATACCGCAGTCTCTCTGTACTCGTCATGGTCTTTATTTGGGTGCCAAAATGGCTGGCTTTACCCGCATCCTAATTTACCTCCTGGTTCGTTTCGTGCTCGTGACTTATTCAACGTGTAGCACTGACGAATCCAACGTAATAGGGGGTGGTAGCCTGGCCCGTTGCGAAGCTACTCGAATTCGTCCTCGGACCACATCACGGCATCATTTACCGAAGAGCAGGTTGGCATCTTGCCAGTTCCCTCCCGTGATACCTGTGTTGACTCCATCGTTTCAGAACTCAAAGAGTTGATTGCAATGCATTCATCAACGTCTGCGCATGGTGGTGACCTGAACATGGACACCGTCACCATCATCGGTGCGACTCTTGACTTACAGGAAAAGGTCGTCAAACAAGTAATGTGTTCATCTGTCTCCCGTTTTGATCATTTTCTGAGGTATGACGCCCACAGGCCATGACACCAATCGATGATGTCTTTATGCTTTCCATCGACTCGAGTCTGAACTATGACATGTTGAGGAAGATCTGCTCGACAGGTCACAGCCGTGTGCCTGTGTACGAAGAGGTAGACGTTGTAGTGGACTCTTCTGGTCGCCTGGAGAAGGTCAAGAAAATCATCGGCATCCTTCTCGTCAAGCATGTATGTTACCGCTTCCCCGCAATGACAGTCCACTTAACACTAGCGCCAGTGTGTGATGCTAGATCCCAAAGGTAAAGGCATTGCTCTGTTCTCCTATGCATGCCTGGCTCAAAAGAACCGTTCAGACGCAATCCCGCTGCGCAAGCTACCTCTAAATAAAGTTCCTTTCGTTCCAAATAACGAGTCTCTGCTCCACATCTTAGATAGGTTCCAAGAGGGTCGTTCCCACATGGCCATCGTTTCTCGTTTCAGCGATGAGAAGGCCGTCTCTATCAAGAAGGTAGCGAAGCGTACTCTCACCCAACGCCTACGTCAGAGTGTTGGCATCAGTGATTCCATCGACTCTAGCGAATCCAGTGATGATGAGGAGCCTACTTCTAGGCCCGAGGCGAGCGCGGAAGATCGCAAGGAACGTTCCAATGGTGCACGTGCTGATGACTCGGCAACAGAGGTGACGATCCATAGCGACGCTGCCACAGAGCTGAACAGTACGGAGAACGAAAACTCACCCATCGTCATGAAGAGGAGTGTAAGGCCCAAGCAGCGGCGTCAGCGTCGAAAGACAGACATTGAAGCAGGGCCCGCAGACGAAACTCGAATAGGTGGTAATATCGGGGATAAACAGAGGATAAGGTTAACGAAACCCGGGACTGGATTGGAACAAAATATGCCTGCTGACGCTCTCTTGACAAAGAAAGATGCCAAAGACTTCCTGCAGGGTATCGATCCCGCAATCATGCCACTCGGTATCATTACTCTTGAGGATGTACTCGAAGGTGGCGTGTGGCTTTCTGCATGTGCCTGCAGTGTCTGATATTGATCCTTTTAGAGCTGATTGGTGAAGAAATATACGATGAATTCGACTTCGAGGTCGCTAATGGAACCATATCGTCCTTCGTTCCATCTGAGCGTGCTAATACTAACGAAACTGAAATCTTTCCCAATTTCGTGCCTCAGAATAACGACGTCTCCGCTATGACAAGTATAGGTCTCCGCCCACTTAACACCCGTGGTCTGAGCTTCCTACGTTCGACCAGCGCTCCTCCGAGTCCTCGCCATCGTAGCAGAGCCTTATCCATATTTTCTGCGCATAGTCAAGCAACTCAACCGAACACACCTGCAGGTCCCAGCGCTACTACTCCAACCGTGTCAACGACTGTCGCTACAAGCCCCCAGATAACCGTAGATCCCAGAGAGTCCAATGTCGTCTCGCCACCCGAGAACGTTACCGGTCCCAGCTTGACTCGGTCTATGCCTATGAAGAAACGCCCCATTAGCAGCACCAGCACCGGTTCCCCAGTCGTCAGTTCCATGAGTCCTGCTGCGTCGCGGTCTGCCCCTCCGACACCTTCCCTTGAAGCTATCTTACTGGACAGGAAACGTCGTTTAGCTGCTGCGGCTGCTGCTGGTAAAGATGTGGGCTCTATGGCTATCCCCTCCATGTCGGGAACGAGCGACAACAATGATACAAAGATCCCGGTCCTTCGAGCCCCGCCCATGACCTTGAAAGGCACGAGTAAATTCAAGAGTAGTCCCCTCGGTGAACAGACCGGCACTGTCATAGGAGAGAAGGTCAAGCAAGAGATCAAGGACCAGACAGAGGACATTCGTATACCTGGGGAGATGGCCAAGGCCGGTCCAGACAAGAAAGAGGTCGACTCTGGTTACTAATAGCATTTAGCTCCGGGAGCTAGAGCTATCCACGTTCTAGCAGATCCCGGATCCTGATTTCATTTGTCACAGCCATGATACCTACCCGATCTTTGATTGTTTAGTTCTATGCTATCTTGACGTAGACTCACGGAGCCTCGTCTCAATTTTTTGCTATGTTACTTGTGGTGGTGTTGAACTACTGCATGGACTTTACTATTGTGTTCAATATCCCATGTCTTACATTCCATAAACTATCAACAAGTGTTTCCGGAATGTCCTGAGTGAAACATGAAGGAATGTATTGGACGATAGGATAATTCGATCAACTTCGTCCTGCCTTGGTTACCGTAAAACCCGTGCTGCACAGACCGTCATCGAGTCTCGCTTCCATGCCAATACCCCGTCTCATACCTTCCTTCATCTCCAGGCCTACGCCTTTCAGACCGTCCAAGACTGCACGATACAGCGTTTCCTCCGTCGGACCCCGGACGCCTCTAGCCGTGACCCTCCCATCCAAGACAGCCAGCGTCGCGAACGCAACCGGGAGACCAACGCACCGGGACATGGCCGACGCGCGCTCAGTACCATACGACACCAGCGTAGACGTGTACACCTCCGTCGTGTCTGGTGACACCCCGTCCATAGCGGCCGCGGATGTGGGCTGAGCGACGATCTCGTGCGCGAGCACGACGAGGTCCCGTTCGCCGGGGGCGTACTTGAGCGTATGCGCGAGCACACGGGTGAGCAGGTCGATCGGTGGGGCGGGCTCCGTGGGGAGCGGTGGCAGGCTGCTGCCCGCCGACACGTGGGTGCACGACGGGGCGAGGCCGAACCACTGCAGTGCTTCCATCGCACGTTCACGGTGCTCAGAATCCGGGACAACGTTCGAGAGCGCAGAAGCAAGGGAGCGCGGGTCTATGGGCACGTTCTCGCCCATCCGGCGCGCTAGTGCGAGTCGGGTAAGGTCTGACCAGGACTGGGGCAGGACGTGGGACGACGCATCTGTGTCCAGCAGGCCTATGGACTTGAACGAATGCACGAGACTCGCAAACCCAGGGTATCTGTGATGCGCGTGTCAGACATGATGCATGTGGGGGTTGTTGTACCCAGGTGTGACATGGTCAGGCGCACCTCAAGGTCCCTCGCAACACCGTCCGCAGACCATCGAGTTCTCCGAGCCCGTACGTATGCGCGTATGGGAGACTATCCCTGTTCGCGATGCCCTCTAGCTTCAACACGTTGGAAATTGGGACGTCGGGAAAGTGGTGTTTCAACACGTTCTCTCCGGGGATCTCCATGATCTACGAAATGTTTCAAGTTAGTGTGGCGTGGAGCGAGTGCGAAGATGTAGGTGGTGCGCTTACCTTCCCATTGAGTTTGAACCTGGCACTGTTGAGGGCGGCATTGAGCATACCTCTTGGGCTCCAGCTGAATTTGTAGCCCAGTGGGACGTCCGATGCCTCTGGTGCGGGGAGACCGCCACAGAACGAAGTGAACGATAGGACCCGTTTATTCTCTCTCTCAAGCTGCCGGAGCAGTGAGAGCGCCGAACAATGGTCGATTCCGGGATCCAAGCCGATCTCGTTCAACAGTACAACGCCGGCAGATTCTGCGCTACAAGGCAGAACGTCTGTTAGTGCTGGAGGGGACGCCGAAGCAGAGGTGAACATACCGCTCGTGCAAGGCACGCATGGCAGGCGATATGTACGAGGCTGTGATCATGTGCTTACCATGCTGTATGCATAGCTCGGCGATGGATGGGTGGAAGGGAACAGGCAGAAGGCTACGAGCGCCACACAGCTATCTAAGCGCTCTCACTGATAGCATTGAATCTCACCCACCTGATGACAACATCGGCACTCTCAACGAGCCGTGCGACCTTCTCTTTATCTTTGACGTCCAGTACACATGCGCTGGCATTATATAAACCTCGGATTAAATCCTCGGCCTCTGTGCGTGAATTGCTAGCTAGTAGTCGAACATATTGAGCGTAAAAATAATGTACACGATAGTGCGATAAGCCCGCGACGGTAGAATACAGATACGAATGAACTACTGACCGACGACCACCTCTACATCCTCACGCTTGCCAAGTTCCTGTACCGCAGGACCGGCGACCATCCCGCTTCCAAGCATGAGAACCTTCTTCTTAGAACCCTTTGTCTTGACGCTAGACTGTCGCCATTTATCGAGCGGCGTTTCCAGCCAGGTATGATTTCCCTGGAGCTGTCCGTCTTTGGCGACGGTAGCCCTCTTCAAAGCCGCGGAATGCTCCTGCTCCACAGATTTACCACGATACTCTTGAATCACGGTCTTGAGGTAAGGCACCAACACTCGGGAGAAATGCTCGGATGCGTCCAATGGCAAACTGGATGGGAGGATGTCCACGGACATGATTTGCACACTTGGAAGATGCGCCGGAAGTGTTGGAGGTCGGTGTTTAAAGAAGGGATCCGAGGTCGTAGATGAACGCGACATAAACTCAAGGCCACCCTGGAGAAGACAAATGATATTAGATGAGCAACTCATGATTATGTGTGACACCACTCACCTCGATATCACAACTGATGTCGCCGATGATTCTAAACCTCGCGCGGCCGACTTCCGTGGCGCGAGTAAGCGCTGTTGTCAAGGCCTCGTTCGTCATGAGACGTGGGAATCCCGGAAGCCACCCGACACCATTGATGAAGAGGGTAAGATACGGAGCTACCTATTGAACAGATTCAAGATCGATATATGAACGAATAGGCGCTCCCTATACCTTTGTAGCAAAATCAGACTGGTAGACAGAAGGGTGTTCGTAATAATGCATTCTGTCGTATTGGCCGCCATCAGTTCGAGAAAGATAGTCGGCAGGGGATGCGTGAACCAAGTATATCTAGATGATTTATCAAGGTTAATGGCTTAAGGTTATGGGTGAAGACTATGTACCTTGTGCAAATCGGTATCTAGGTGGGGTTCGTCAACAAGACAGCCGAGAATGGTTCAGCGAAGACGGCATACCTAAGTTGTTCACAAGAGCAGGGAGGTCTTGCACTCGAACCTTCACGACCGGGAGCTCCTCCAAGATGGAGAGTACACCTTGGGAGACATTCCCATTCCTAACAAGGGGTTCTAGTGAGATCGGAAGGTGGTATGTGACACCTGCTTACCCTGTTAAACCAATGACAAAGGGTCCGAGGGACTTGGGAGTCCCATCCTTGAGGATTTCCTCGCCGATGGCCCTCAAAGCCATTCGCAACGACGGCAAAGCGACATGGGTATAAGGTCGGGGAGTGTGCTAGATGTAAGGGTGTCATGAATCAGGGTTAGAGTCCAGATATCATTATACCCACAAGAAATGGCGAAGCAACTCCGAGCTCGAGATGCGTATGAGCCAAGGCAGAAAGGGACTCGAGGGTACCGGCAACTAGGGGACATGGACGAATTAGCGCCAAGGAACCAGTGCTATATCTGGGTGTTCCCACCTCCGGCAAACCATCCAAAACCAACCGATCTCTTCCCATCGGAGCCCGTGAGAAGCTCGTAGTCTATTAGTCTTGATGGAAGGTCATGTTGCGGGCGTTGACTCAAGAACCGGGACAATAATTCCATGTTATATGGCTGCCCCTTGGTAGTGTGAGAGAACATAAGGTGAGTGCGAGGCACTGGCGAACCGATGCTTGCTATACGCGAAGGTGACACTGGTGAGGTTATCAATTCATTGAGTGGTGGTTCTTTGATGCCGACGACAATGTGTGCGGGGTCTAGGTTGGGATGTATCCTTGCACCAGCCTGCAAGAGATGCCTTAGCTTGCAATGGACTAACAAGATCTAGTTGCCCGCTTCCAGCCGGTGCTTGACAGACCTTCAGAAACTGGTGTGCTGGAAAGACTCTTCTGTCGCAATCCTGGATGAGGACGTCCACATTCTCTTCGTGAACCAAGGACTCGACGGCGTCAGGCGTCAGCGGGCATCGTCGTTCCCAGATTCTGGCTGGGTCCTCACGACGGATGCCAACGGTGAGCCTGGAGGCTGAAGTTGAGACAGTGGCGAACGAGGCCCTTGGTACATGCGCAATGTGTTTAAGCATCATGCAGTGGGGCCAGTGTGCTGGGGAAGGCAAGGCAAGCGCCGACCAGCCAGTGTGACTTATATACTCGCCTAGCGATCTATGATCCGCCCGATGGCCACTGGGGGCTTGTCTGGTCCACGGCGGCGCTAAACCGAGCTGTGGATGGCATGAGGAGCTATCTCAGTCAGACGCCGACATACGGCCCGGGAGTAGGATGGCTCGCGAGCACCAAGTTGTCACGGGACGCTGATTAAAAAAGGACCAGCTGAGTTGTGCCCACCAACATTCGGCGCCAAAATATACGTCGAAGGGGAGTCGAACCCCTGCCGCTTGCTTGGAAGGCAAGCATGATAACCGCTTCACCATCGACGTCGACAAACATTTGTTAGGTTTCATACTCAGGTCGTGTTCACTCTCTCCGCCCTCTTTGTTATCTGCTATATTCACTGACTCTGCTCGACGATCGCGAGGCCTTGGAGCTCTTTCTACAATGACAACAGATTTGAATGGGAAATATCCAGGTATGTCGTCATATCTACAAGCCATGTCTTCGCCGTGCTCCCTCTGCAAGTAAACGTTCACTCTCGATTCACTCTGGAAATCTAGCAAAGGATCACGTCACTTCGACTTTCAACACGTTAATACAGTCTCTCTCTGTGCAAGACAGAGCCAAGGTACTGTCCTTTCTCGGATTGTTATCTTGCAAAACAACTTATCACCGTGGGCTCGCCGACGCGCTCAAGCCTCATGCAATCCTCCTCGCAGGTGGCACCACTCCCTATCGGAACGACACAGATCGTGAACTCCCTTTCCGCCAAGAATCCAACTTTTTCTACCTGACCGGTTGCAGTGTTCCCGGCTCTTATTTTCTGGCGCTGTATGACCCCTCTTCTTCTGTTCCCGCTTCGAATCAGAGGCTGGGTGGCACGCTGAAAACTACTTTATACATCTTTGAGCCCACGATAGTGGATTTACTGTGGTCCCCCGCCCCTCCCACACTTCAGGAGGCACGCGATACGTATGCAGTAGACGAGGTCGAGCACCCTCCGAAACTTGTAACAGCCATCTCGCAATTTCCGCAAGGGACGGTCATTCATGTCCTTCCTGAGACGGACCAGTTTCCCATCATTGCTGCCAGTGAAGTGGACGGCTTAACAGCGGCTCTGCGATCAGCCCCTGCAAGGACGACCGAATATCTTCTTCCAGCGCTTCACAGAACACGCCTTATCAAGGATCCGCACGAGATCGCCATGATCCGCAAAGCCAATGACATTAGCTCACGCGCACACGAAGTCATCATGCGCGTGCTTGGATCTGCCGTCGCTGGAAGGATCAAGAAGCAATCTTCGCACACACCGCTTCTACCTGGAGAATGGCTGATCGAGACAGAAGCCGAAGCAGAGGCGATATTCGTAGCTTCGTGCAGACGAGAAGGGTCAGTTGCCGCGATCTGCTTTGTACCATTATGGTCAAAATGAATCTAATGCCTGGTCGCAGCGCTGTACACCAAGCTTATCCGCCTATTGTGGCAGCATCCACAAGGGCATCGACACTGCATTATTGCTGCAACGACCGTGCTTTTGCGTGGGGCCCAGTAAATCTTCGCAACGTACCCAACACCGGAGAGCTTTCACATACCCACCGCCATGACGAAGACAGCGGGGCGGAGAAAGAATTGCTGCCACAGCTTTTGTTGATTGATGCTGGATGCGAATGGGATTGTTATAGCTCGGACAGTGAGTATTCGGCAAGCTTGGTTTGAGCCTCTGTGCTGATCTAGTGTACTCGGCTCGTCGATGTTACCATTGCTGATCCCATTCTATGTAAATTTGATCACAGTTACGCGTACGATGCCGGTTGGAAATGGGGGAGAGTTCACGGAGGAATCTAAGAAGGTGTATGAGCTTGTGTTGAGGATGCAATCCGTGAGTCAGAGTTATTACTTTTTTCCTTCTATATGGCACTCATTGCTCACATATGTCAACCGTGGTTGGTGTAGGAATCTTTCAAACTCGTCGCTCCTGGGGTTCATTGGGATGACGTACATTTGTTGTGTCATCGTGTACTCGTGGATGGCTTCTTAGACATGGGTATATTCAAAGATCCCGATGGGACCATCGGAGGTCTGTCACTCTTCTCGTCGCTCCCCACTGCCTCACAAGTCTTACGCTCATATTCCACCCAGGCCTAAACGGTCACGTGAATGGTCTCACACAATCCTCAACCACCAAGGCAACTGTGAAATCTCGAGAGGCACTTGCTCGCGAAATCCTACTTACGGGTCTCAGTGCCGCTTTCTTCCCACATGGCGTAGGCCATTCCATGGGTTTGGATGTACACGACGTCCCAAGTGCAAGCCGGCCTAATGGGAGTGGTAAATACTTTGTTGATGATGGCAATCAGGCGGCTGGTGGACACAAAGACTTCTACAAGAACCTAAGATTGAGACTGGAACTACAGACCGGGATGGTCGTGGTAAGTTGACACCATCTACAACCCCTTTTCTCGTCACTTACCCTTCAAACCAGACCATTGAGCCAGGTGTCTACTTCCACCCCGCCCTTCTGAAGTCCTACAACGTTCATACCTCACCTTACATCAACACCGACATTCTCGCTCGCTATGAAGGCCTGGGAGGAGTGCGGATCGAGGATGATGTCCTAATCACCGAGAAAGGTTGCGAGAATCTAACCAAGGTTCAAAGTGGAGTAGAGTGGGTTCAGAGGGTCTGCGCTGGTGAGGATCGAGTGTAAGACACAGTTGCTGGTGGATATTCGGTTTGCTGTTGCTGATCGGCATCGATTCACTTCTGTACTAAAGACATAAGTCACATGTGTACCAATACATAAGAAAGCTATTGTGAATATATTGGATTGGCGGGATTCATGTAATAATCTGACGCCATCTCATCTAACTTGGAATGCAGACTCGGTCATAAAATTCAACACACGAAGACGGAGCTTGGCAGAGCATTTCGGTCCCTAATGGCACTTCAGCCAACCATACTTCGTTTCCTGCCGCGAAGACGGACTGAAAGCGACGTATTAGCACTGTGCAGCTTGGTGCACGGTCGGCTAATCTTACCTTCGTCTAATCTCTTTTTAATTTGATCCCAGTCCTTTCCGATGCGATTTCCGTAGGCCACGAGAATAGATTCAAAAAAGGGTTGAGAGTCAGGATGTGTCGACGCAAAAGCACGCTCCAGAACATAAAGGTCTACCGCCTTGTCTTCGACAAGGGCAGAGTGATAAGCCAGACCGAAGTCGATCAATACCTGAAGGACGTATATGAATACCGGCTAGTACCAGTGGAGCCACCCCAACGTACCAAATCATTGTTGCTTGCACGGAGCATCATATTTGACGTAGTTAAATCCCCATGAATGATATCAAGAAGATGTAGTTTGGCAATCTCCACGCCAATCTTCTCCAGGAGCGTCTCTAGAATGGACGGTACGATCAGCTAGATGTGTGGGTATCCCTCTACTGCAAGCCACAAACCCATGGTAATTTCATTTTTGCAGCCCATTTCGATCGCTCGGGTACTAACATCTTCGGGTTCTTTATCTTCCAGTTCTTCGTCCGACTCTTCGCCGTAGAACAAGGACCAATGACGATCCTCGTCAATTCCTGCCGGGATCAAACACCGTATAGATGGCCCCTCTATGAATTCCAGGCCCAGACAGCCTTCGGCTGCATCTACGAGCCGGATACCGGGTACATTCACACCCGCTCTATTGAGAGGAGGTCTGACTCAGCCGCGCAGAATTACGAGACAATACAGAGCCCACCGCAAACATCGCATCAGAGTTCGTGCTTCCCCGACCAAGCGCTGCCGCGTCAACATCTTGTCCAGCTCGGGATGTCGGTACGTCTTGGGGAACCGATGCTTATAGAGAATGTCTGCCATGACCGGAGTCGTTGGACAGCCCGCATTAATGTCGGCTTCGAGAGGACCCCAGTTATCAAACGAAGATCGGAACCTGATATAAGTCTTGAATACTCTCTAAAAGAGCGGCAGAAACGAGTGGCGATGAGTGTGAATGTCCCCGACAGAGGTAAAGAGTAAGACTCGCAGCCTCTGCACCCTGTGCTACCCATTTCGACATCTCCAGCAGACGCTGAGCGGGAATCCATACTGAGGGATCGAACACCATCGAAGTTTTGAGACGACGAGCAAGTTGGGTGCCTCAGGTCCAGATAAGATCACTTTGGTTGTAATGGCTCACGTGATGTTTCTATTGCCGCCTCGGCAAGTGTAGGCGGAGGTCAATTCGGAGTCTATCATGTTCTGTCGGACTCTCAACAAACTCATTGTGCAACTGCCAGTCTCGATTCGAAATGTAGCTATTGCAAGCGTTCGAGAAGTTTGTAGGACCCAGAAACCCTTGCAATCTCGACCCCACAGACTTCTCGAGCTCATATACGTCAAGTTGTATATGTATTTCTGCTTTTTCCGCTGGGTTGCCAAGACTACAAAGTGGTAGTACAGGGTCGTGAGTGGATCATCATCGATTCACACAGAATGGTTTGACTGACGAGTACTACCTGCCGCATGTACTCCCAGCTAAGACTGACAGTGGCCTGACCAACGTGGACCATATTAGCTGAAGCCAGTATGACCATTAAGTAACGTAATTAATTTCATACTGCTTTGGTGGTGCATCTACGCGTTTGTGGTCATTACGCTTCCTCTGCCTTGCTACTTGTCAGGTACAATCATTGGCGAGGCCTGTGATGTAATCCACTATTCCTGTCAACTGTGCGATTCACAACCCTATAACCGTCGGATGATAGAAGTCGGAGACATTTCCCCTCCGATATCAGTTACTAAAAGGGTGCATCCCGTGAATTGAATGGTGTTTTCCCGTACATCTAAGCGGAAGAAGCAGAGTGGCCCTTACTACTTATCCTCACATGGAAATACAGGATGGCATCGTCGGTGGTTGCTTGCTTCCGTCATTACCACGTACATTAGTCTTGTGGGATCGTTTCGCCCTCAACTTCTTGCTCACCACGCTTTGTGACAGGTTTACGAGGCTCGACCGTGCCACTGTCCTTAAACCGGAAACAAGTCAGTTGAAATCTTGCATGGCCATCGAAATCTTCAGTAACACTGACAGTGGATTCCCCCGCAATCCCCTTTAAGCGCTCTCGTCCGCCGGGAAGACTTCCGAAAGGAACTCTACGATTCCAAAGCATCAAGTACCGCCATAGTGAGTTCGACAACTTTACACCATCCCTATCTCAAATGAGGGTGGATTCCACGGTTACCTTTGATGACCTCGTGTTTCAGTTGTCATATACATCACAAAGATCTGTCAAAAGGAATCGCATTATCTACAGCCTCCGAGTAAACGTCAGTGTTGGTGTTTCGTTTGTTTTTCTCTTCGGAAAGCACCTGATTATGGTAGTGGGTCAAGGCGTCTATCCGAGAGTATGCTTGGACATACGCAATTCTCTTTACAAGAACCATTTAGGAATACGGGTTATAAGGACGAGGGATTGTGGTGGGATGTACCTCAATATCCACACCAACCAATCCAACCCCCCTTGATCATGCCTCCCGAGATATCGCATACTATAACATTGGGACGACCAATAACATTCCCGTTCAGCGGAAAAACCGCAAAAAATAGGTTCATGAAGAGTGCTATGTCGGAACGCCTCTCGACCTTTTCTCCTTATGATCCAATGGAGCGCGGCCAGCCCACCGAGGAGCTCGTTCGACTTTACGAAACCTGGGCAATGGGAGATATAGGTATGGGGCTCCTAACACCGATAACAACTCCTGAGATTGCATTCACAGGGATTATAATCACTGGCAATATTCAGATAAAGAAGGATCATCTGGAAGCTTCAGGTATGATCCATCCCTTCTATCCGACATCGTCCTTCAAGTCGTTTCACAACCCTAGGAAACGCGATCATCGACTGGGACTTGCCTCGAGATTACCTTGCGGACTACAAGGGAGTAGCTAGGGCTGCCAAGTCGCATGGTAGCCTCATTCTAGGGCAATTGAGTCATCCAGGTCGACAAGTTTCCATTACGATACAACCATACCCAGAGTCGTCGTCGGATATTGAACACCCATCTACTTCTGGCGTGTTGTTCGCAAGGCCATCGCCCTTGACCAAGGAAGGTATCAAGGATATTATCAGGCGATTCGCACACGCAGCCTCGTTCTTGGAGAAAGCTGGATTTGACGGCGTCCAGGTGAAGCAACTTGCCTTCCTACCCTCCATGTCACACTAAATTCCTTAACAGCTTCACGCTGCGCATGGTTTCTTGCTCCATCAATTTCTGTCTCAAAGGACTAACAACAGAATGGACGAGTACGGTGGAAGTCTCGAGAACCGTATGCGGTTGTTACTCGAGATCATCGCCGAAATCAAACGGGTAGTGAACGATCCAACATTTTTGATTTCTGTCAAAATCAACTGCGAGGATGCTATAGCTAACGGGATTGATACCGAGGAGTCGATTATGACAGCAAAAATGCTGGAAGCTGCCACTGTCGACCTAATCGAGATCAGTGGAAGAACCTACGAGCAAGAGAAGCGATCTGCTCAGCATCAGCAGAAAGTGAGGAGTGTCTCGTTCATGCAGGAAAAGTAACGCCTCATGTGTCCTCGTACCAGAATCTTTTTTCTGCTGCACGGGAAGCGTACTTCATTGACTTTGCAGATCTGCTCAGGCCACACCTGAGACAGTCAAAGATGGCCGTCACTGGAGGTTTCAAGACGGCACAAGCTATGGCAGAAGCAATAAACATGGGCTCGACGGACGGTTGGTTCGATGAATCCTTGTCCTTTCCGATGACTGACGCTTACAAATTACAGTTGTTGGAATTGCACGGCCATTGACTGCGGAACCCTTCCTAGTGAAAGATATTCTGCGGGGGATCAAGCTAGGAGCTAAAACAGACAAGCTTCCCCCGATCCAGTTGCTGCGGGTTAGTCGACTTTCCACCTCTCTTACTGACGGTGGCTCAACCCACACAGATTGCTGCATCAGCGTCGCAAATAGCTGAGATCGGGAATGGCGAAGACATCACCGACTTTGACAACACGTTCAACGTGTCAAGATTTATTGCCAGGATGCTGAAAGAAATACCTGCATCAATGTCTGAGTTGCTTTCAGTTCACAATCCTACAGCGTCATAGCCTATCGATTCCCTGCTCCATCTGATTGTCTCGCACAAAAAAACTACTCCACTGTATAAATATGATGTACACTTTGTAAAGTAGTGAATGCTGATGGAAGACACCCTAATACTTTTCTTCTGGTCCAGGGCAAAGAGCCATCATATTGAAGTTGATACTCTTCGCCTGGGACACATAGAAATCCCTGACGTATTTCGCCGTGTCCTGTGTTGTGCGTAAGAATAAACCATCTTTGAAATCCACAGGGCCATGCCTTGAGGAGGTCATTGCATTCTCCCCTATCAATCGGTCCAACTCGACCCCCGTCCAACTCAATCAAACGCCACCGTTGTGGTGCATCTGTGGCTGGTGCTTTAACAAAGCAGGTGAAATGCAAATCGGTGTCTAGGTCTTCAGGTACTGCGCTCTGACCAGAAGACGCTGCGGACTCGTGTATCTTCTCAAACAATGGTGTGGTTTCTAGCAGCTTTGCACGTTCCTCTGGAGTCTTGTCTGAAATGGCACCGATCAATATACGTGTACGACATGAGCGGAAATGTGAGGGCAGCGTACCCTTGCATTCGGCGATGAATTTAGCGAGGGGGCTCTCAGGAAGGAACGACACGTCCGTCTGCGCAGTATTCTCGTGAGTAATGACGACACACACTCTCGGGGATACTGACGTTGGCGAGGCTATGGATTAACCCCATCGTTCCGCATGCGTTCGAAATCTACCGACACTCGAGGCATCAGCCACAATTCCGAAATGAAGGCGGTAGAGCGCCTACAGTTTGTTTCATCCAGAACACGCCTGGATCGATGGGCTCCTGGCCGGCAGTCTCGATCCTGGAGTCCTCTTCCCTTCGCTTGCTGGCAATGATGCCCGCACAAGGGAAGAGCAGTGCAACTGCTTTCACGCCTGGAGGTACCATAGTGAGGAGCTAATGAACCGATGAATCATGCATGGTCAGCACCGACGGGAACGGCTAGACAGACGGGCGCACCTCAT
>JBBPKD010000323.1:0-23924 GCA_038089075.1 Singerocomus inundabilis
CAAGAAGGGCGCGAAAAAATCGGACGTGGAGGACCTCGAGGACGAGAAGGGTCCGCGAAAATCGTGTCCGAGTTGGAGATTAGATTAGATTTACGACCGAGGAGGGCGTCTAATTCCGTCGTTCCCAACCTCACCCGCACAACCCCGCTCGGTCGGCCTCACGATGGACCTCGACGACGGCGCACAACGACCCACGCGGAGAACCTCGAACCCACACGACCGCCCTTCTCGCGCTCCATTTGGACCCCGAATACGAACGAGACAGAGACAACCTTCGAGTCCAGGTTCACCCTCCACCGACTGCGCCTCCCCGCCAGACTCGCCCACCACCCACCACCACAACGCCCCCTCCATCGACGCCTCTCTCGCACACTTTCCCCTCTCCGCGCCCGTGCTCCCGCTCCCCTTCTTCGCCGTCTACACAGACGTCGCCGTCCAGGTGCCGTCCACGCCACCACCTTCCTCCCCACTCAACCCACCCGAGTTCTCCTTCCCGTCCCCGTCCCCGTCCCCGTCCTTGTCCCCCACATCAGCACCCCATTCCACCCACACAAAATCCGCCCCTTCCACGTTCGTCGCACCACCCCCACTCACACCCCCGCCCACACTCTCGTTCGACTCCACGCCCATCCCGTGGAAGGGTCTCCCCTTTGAAGCGGCCCAATGGACCTTTTCCTCCTCCGAACTCCAGGACATCGTATCCAGAGCCATCCGTCTCAGCGCCCGCGAGTCCTTTGTTCGCTTGCTCTCCCTGCAGGCGCTCGAGGTCGACATGGTGCAGGAAACCGAACGCCTCGAGACAGAGCGCGCTGCAGTCCAAGCCAAGTGGCGCTTCGAAGTCGGTCGCCGCACGATGCTCATGCAGGCACTCAACTCTTGCGCCGCGTCCTCGGTCCCGAATTGGAGCGTGAACGGCACCGGCGACGGCGGGAACCCGATCATGGGCTTCATTGGCCAGCTTGCCACTTCCATCGCGTCCTGCGACTCCCTCTTGTCGTCCATCATCCACCTCATGGACCAGCAGTCTCAGATTACGCTCATTCAGCACCAACACTGGGCGTCAGCACTGGGGGTTGCGCTCAGGAAACTCAACAGGGCATATGAACGCCAAGGACAGGAACTCAAACGTGCGCAGGCTAGAGTTCAGACTCTCGAGGACGAACTCGAGGAGGCATGGCGAGAAGCAGAAAAAATGGCCATCGAATTCGACGACTTTGAACAAGAGGTCGCAGCAAGCACAGAGGGCTCAGAGGACGTGCACGAGCCACGCCCAAAGGAGGTCATCGTGCCCGACGCGGGTGCTGGAGATACAAGGCGGTATGATACAAGTTCAGTTCCCGGCCTTGAAGCCAGACAGGATCTAGACGAAACAGGCACACTGGGCGATACAACTATCAACACCGACATTGCCGTCGTACGGGGTGTCACGGCTACCGGAGTCGCCTCCAAGGCGACCCTCGTCACCTCTGCCAGCAGCCCCACCGTTGATAAATTCGACACCAAATTCGACACCAAGTCCGTTCGATCTGTCAAGTCGACTCGCAGTCGACGGTCAACGCGTGGCGGACAGAATCACATCTCACGCCTGTCCGCCGCACGCACACGCAGTCGCACTGCGTCCAATGCGAGCCTACGACTCCCAAAATCGCTCCGCTCAACACCATCGACCCATGCATCCTCCGTCGATGTACCACCCATCCCTACCTACCGCCACGATCATTCGTTTTTGGACATGGAGCACGCTCAGCCGGTTTTCCCACCCCAACGTTTGTGTCGTTTATTCTCCTTCTGGTATCCGTACTCACGTTTCACTCCACACCCATTTCTCCTATTTCCAATTCATCATTGCACAGGCCATCCCGAACCAACGCAAGCGCTCCCCACTCCACCTCACTCGGCCCGCCTCGCGCCCACCCACATGCCATCTATTTGGTTCGAAACAGACGGCGGCCAAAGCACGCGTCTCAACACCCTTGACCGATCACATTCGTTGCAAATCTTTTCGTCACTCATACCAAGAAAGACGCGGCGGAGCAATCTCGTGATGAGTTTGACGGGATCAGATCGGAGCTCGGACGATGGCGTGGGCTCGCCCATGGAGAGTCACACCGGGTCTGGCTCTGTCTCAAGTACAGGCGTGAGTATGGGCACAAGCACTGGGATCGGGACCGGGATGGGGAAGGGCAAGGACACTGGTACTGCCTCGCCGACCTCGAACAGCTCCCCCGTCTCCCTCCCCACCAACGCGCTTGCACGCTTCCGCGTTCCCAGCCTGGCCTCATCATCGCAGTCCGCTATCGACGAACAGCCCCGACCGGGATCGGCGTGTGCACGTCTGACGACGACGGGGGACTCACGGACACTGATGCCGATGACGCCGAAACGGTCACTTGTGAGCCGTGCGAGTTCGGTGATTTTGAGGCGGTTGTCGCAGGCAGCGACGGGGGGAGGTAGGTCAGTCGGAGGTGGGAACGGGAGCGGGAGTATAGGGGCAAGTTGGAAATCGCCGTCGAGGTCGCGTGATGCGCGGCGGTTGAATAATGGGGGCGGACGTCCGTTGGAGAGGTGGAAGGAGGGAAGGGAAGGTGAAGGTGACGATGAGGGTGAGGTGATGCTGATAGGATCACCCAATGCAGAGTCGCTCGACGCGCTGTAACAGACGATCTCGTCCTCCTTGTCGATCAAGGAAGAAACTATAGACAAGGTAACATCCCCAAAAAAGGAAACCGACAGGGTATACCTTTGGACGACCTCGTATGTTGTATATCACCCGTGTCCTGCGCTCTTTTCGGTTGTTTCACCGATCTACGTTGCATGTATACATTTTTTCTAGTGCACTCTTTTTGTCTCGCTTTCTTTGTGGAAACCTTTCTTGCATCATTTATTACGCCTGTCTTGTTAACAGTACCCGATATCCATGTCACATATATAGTCCAGTCTTGCAACGCCGTTATGGATGCGAGGACCTCATCCATTTGTATACTCGTGTGGACACCGAGCCTGGATCAGACGAATCCCCTCCGACGAGCATCTCCTTGGTCTCGGTCTCATCCCGATCGTGTGATAGTCCGCGGTGGGACAAATCGGGTTTCTTCATTTTCTTCCACTTCACTTGTCGCCCAACAGCGTAGCCGCCTTGTTGGACAAGAGCGTGAACCACGTGCCTTGGCCAGCGTCGACCGTAGTAGCGCCAACGTCGGTGGAGATGGACGACGAACCGAGAGCGCCTGCTTTCGCGATCGATTTGACAAGCAGTGGGACCTGGCGCGCGGGATAGTTGGGACGTATGAGCTGGAACTAGGGAACTCGAACGGGAAGGATAGAGAGAAGAACGTACCTTGATTTCAAAACTTGGACTGAAACACGCGGCGACGCCCGTGATGACGCTAAACGGGGGAGGGGGTCAAAGACAGCACATGAGTACCCTTCGAGATGCACGACGCACCCAAAGACTGATTCGCCGATGCGCTTTTCCTTTTCTGGACGGTCGGTGTCCCGGAGGAGGCCAGGACGGAGGATGATGGTATCTGCATACCCGAGACGTGCAAGACCGAGTTCCGTGAGACCCTTTGACCTGGGTGGTGTGTGAGCAGGATGGAAGTGGGATGAGGTGTGGGAGTGGGGGGGACTTGCCTGAGATAGAGGAAGGACGAGGTCGGGTTCGCTCCACCACTCTGGGAAAGAAAAGAGACAGTGAGCGCGAAAAGAGACCATGTGCGAGAAAGGAAACGCACTGAGAGGTACACGACCCGCTGCTTGTGCGTTGGATCATCCGTCTTTGCTGCCTCGCACGCACGCAAGACATACCTAGATATTCAAACGTAACCGTCGGCAAGAACCCCAGAAAAAAAAGAAACCTCGCCCACGCACTCGCGGTCAATCTTTTCAAACTGTGCTGCACCACCCGCGTTCGCTCGCGTGGTGCCCAACGTGACAAACACGACGTCCCAGCGACCTGCCTTGAGCTCCGCCTTGCCGAGGTCTTCAAAGTCAATCACCTTCTGTTCCAGCTTCGCAGGGATGCTCTGCCCAGGCAGTGGGAGTGCAGTCACACGGCGACCGTACTCGCCGACACGCGTCCATTCGTCGTTGACGAGGAGCTCTACGAGGAGCTTCTTGCCCACGGCTCCGGTCGCGCCAAAGATGAGTGCTGATTTACCCCTGCTGGCAGACTTGATGGTGGCCATATCGACAGCGTGGTTGAGGATGAGCACTGTGGTATGATGAAGATAGACATACCGCGTACGGTGGTAGAGAGTATTTAGGGGCCTGCTCCAGCCGGTGTCACATCAACGACGCGCGTAGTACCTGACTCAACCAGCATGACTACAGTCATGGTAGCACCGCTTGAGTCTGTGCCGGTCACTGTCCGAGTCTATGGCTGCAACGCAGCTGCCGCCGAACCACGCGGTTTCAAGCCGTCTTGAGCAAGGTAATGTACAGCGGAATGATGGCCGGATTTCCTACTAAATTAGGTCAGACCTGGTGAAATGGTCGTGGGTTTGAAAGCCGAGAAAGGACTCATCGAGGATGCGAGGCTATTTATTTCTGCCTTGCACTGGGTTCATCGAATTGTCAGGTTGTGTGTACGGAATCGACATTAGGCATGCTCCCACTCAAATGCCGGAGTGTTACGTGGTCTGGGCAGTGAGACCAACGACCCGACATGAAACGTCAGCATGTACTCCAGCAGCCGAACAAAGGGGAACCAGGGTCTAGTCCTCGTCAACGAGCGTCTCCCTGTCCAACATGCGACGGTCAATGATATGTGGATTTATGTTGATGGCGACCGGGATTTCCTAAATTTGGAAAGCGCTGTCGAAATCTAGTCTGCGACACTAACATAATTGCAAGTTGCGCTTTGAACTTTTTGAATCATCCATTCATACTATTACGACTACAACATATTTTCGCTACTACATATTGCGTGATGAAGTTTCGAGGGGCCTCATAATTACTGATATTACGTGACGACTCCTGCCAATGTTGTCCAAACTTGGTCACTCAACAAAAATGGTGAACGTTGTGCTGTGCAACATGATGGTAGGACAAAATGGGTGTACCCTTTTATTCACTTCACTTGCCACCCAACAATGCGGCCGCCTTGTTGGACAAGAGTGTGAACCAAGCACTTTGGCCAGCGTCGACCTTGGTGGCACCAACGTCGGTGGGAATGTGTGATGTACCAAGGGCGCCTGCTTTTGCCATCGACTTGGCAAGAAGGGGGACCTAGCGCGCAGGATAGTGAGGAAGTATGGCTCAGGACTGGGAGGGGGGAGAGGCGAGGAGAGGGATAAACGCACCTCAATTTGGAGGTTGGAACTGAAATGTGAGGCCAGGCCTAAGACACCACTAAGAACAGGGGAAGGGTCAACGACAAACGAAAAAAAAAGGCCAGGCACATGCAACGCACCTGACGGCCGACTCAACAACACGCTTTTCTGGACGTTCGGCACTTCGGAGGAAGGCAGGACGGAAGACGATGGTGTCTGCATACCCGAGACGCGCGAGACCGAGTTCTGTGAGACCCTTTGACCTATGTGGTGTGCGTAAGCATGACAGGAGTGAGCAGTACGCGGGGTGTGGGGGACTTGCTTGGGATAGAGGAAGGACGAGGTTGAGTCTGCTCCAACGGACTAGAGAGGGAGGTATAGTCAGCGCGAGAAGAGAAGACGAAGAAAGAGAGGCAATTACGAGAAAGAAAACACACCGAGAGGTACACAACGCGCTGCTCGTGCGTCGGATCGTCCGTCTTTGCCGCCTCGCACACACGCAAGACATACCTTGGGTATTCAAACGCAGCCCTTAGCGCACCAAAAAAGAATAATGAAACCTCATCCACGCACTCGCGGTCAATCTTTTCAAACTGTGCTGCACCGCCCGCGTTCGCCCGTGTGGTGCCCAAGGTGACAAACACGACGTCCCAGCGACCTGCCTTGAGCTCCGCCTTGCCGAGGTCTTCAAAGTCAATCACCTTCTGTTCCAGCTTCGCAGGGGTGCCCTGGCCAGACAATGGGAGTGCAGTTACACGGCGACCGTACTCCCCGACGCGTGTCCATTCGTCGTTCGCGAGGAGTTCTGCAAGGAGTTTTTTGCCCACGGCTCCGGTCGCGCCAAAGATGAGCGCTGATTTACCATTGACAGTCTTGGTGGTGGCCATGTGCGTGGATAGATGTCGTCGACTTGGATGGATATATAGTGCCGTGAGGAAGGTGCGGATTGGCGGAGATAAACCGGGTATCTGTCCTTGGGTATTTAGGTCGCCCCCATCAATGCCGCATAGCACCTCAAGCGGACTCAACCAACATCAGCTGTGCACTGTCCACCCTAGTCGTCGTTGCATATATCGCCCAATCACGCAATTTCATGATCTATAACTGTTTCGAGGTAAAATGCCGTAGGATTTGGAAACTGGAGCTGCAAAGGTGATGGAACCCGACATACCCAAGAAAGGAAATCAATACCTTCCACCCACACAGTACGACTAGAAGCTGAATACAAAGCAAGCCAGAGCGTCGACCAGACCAGCCAATGTTGGCATGCTATGGCGTCTCTCATTTCCGTCCTTGACCTCAAAGGAAAGCCTCTCATTCAACATTCTTACAAGGACGATGTCCCGTCGTCGTACATGGAACGTTTCCTTCCGCTCGTCCTCGAAATCGAAGAGGGTCAACAGCTGATACACTGCCTCTCAAGCCAAGGCGTCAGCTACATGCGTATCTGCCATTCAAACCTATATCGTAAGAACCATTTCTGCGTTTCGCTCTGATGCACTAGTGTAGTCCTCGCACTATCGAAACGAAACTCCAACGTAGCCGAGATCATCATATTCTTGCATAGGCTGACACAGATCCTCGTGGAATACTTCAAGGAGCTCGAGGGAGAATCTATACGAGACAACTTTGTGATTATCCATGAGCCCATGGACGAGATGATGGTCTTTGGGTACATACAAACAACGGAGAGCAAAATATGGCAAGAGTCAGTGTTACTACAACATGCATGCTTGATGCCGATGATCGTTGTGCCGTCGATAATAGATATGTTAACCAAGAGTCCCATAAGCTCGAGATCGGGGTATTCCTCGATGTGATAGAGAGCGTCAACCTCCTCGCACGTTTGTTTTTTTTTCATTCGTATCATACGTTGCCTGATATAGCCGTTCCTCCCTTGTTATCACACTCATCTAAACCTCTCCACTCGTAATGATGTGCAAAATGAAGGTGAACTCTATCCGCAAGTCCGCATTCGTGTGGAAGATCAAATAACTTGGAGGCGGCCGCGAGTACCTCATGAGAGCTCACTTTGGTCTTCCACTCTCGTCTCGACCTCGGGCTGACACGCCTAAACCATGGTAGACAACATACCACCCACACGACCACCGTTCACGGCCAAGTTCGAGATTCCATACTTTACAGTATCGGGTATACAAGTACGTTGCTTGAAGATCGTCAAAAAGAGTGGTGACCAAGCGTTGCCCTGGGTAAGATGTATCACGCAAAATGGAAATGACTATAGGTAGGCCTTGACAAGTTTGTCTCTAGTATCCGTAAACTAACTACTAATCATTTTTGCTAGCCTTCGGACGGCGCAGGAAAGAGGTGGTACATCAAGCGTTCAGGCTGCGTAGACATGTCTGGTGTCTTGTCACTTATGGACATGGTGTTAAGTACATCCAACTCCACAATATAAATGATATTAGGTACGCCCCCATACAGATATACGCGTAAGTGTCGCCGGAGTGACCCACAGGTATGAAACATCAACACGAACCCCAAAAGTTGACCAACTCTAGCCAAAGATAACCAGGGTGCACACAATGAAGCGACTTACGCATCTTTGCGCCCACATGTATATCCACTCACTCCTCGTCCTCCCCCAACACGTGCACTGGCCCTTCCTCCCTTGCCACAGGTGCATACCACTTGGATGCATTTCTTGGGCTCGTCAACTCGATTTCGCCATTCGGGGGAGCGGAAAAGACGACGTCATGGGCGTGCGTTGATGTGTCTGCGTTCCTTCCCGAGGTCGCATAGAGGTTGAGAAGGTAAAGTGTGAAGAGATACAATAAGAACGCCAAACTTTGAGAAAAAGGAAGCGGAAGGGGGGGGGAGTGAGGTTACAGTCAGGCGAACATGGAATAGACACACCGACGTACCTGTACATGCCAAGAACGTACGTGACGTGGTCCATCTCTATATCATGGATGACTTGTAGTTCTTCGTCTGTGGCGGACATGAATAGCAAACTGTATAGGGATCTCAGTAATCCAAGGAAAACGAAATCAGGAGCGGAAAACCGGGGAACCCACCCTGATGCCACGAGCAACTAATCACCGCCATGGATCACTCAGTCGTCGTCGAAAGGGGACGAGATCAAGAATGATGGATAGCACACTCACGAATGGGGTTAAATGCCGGAACGCACGCGCCGCCTTTGCTTTTGACTTCAACTCGCCATGGGCATTGCTTCCCGGCGCAAGCGTGTGCTCGCTCTCATTGTCATCGAGTGATCCTGTTGACGAGCTAGCCGTTATGAAACAGATGTCGATAATTCGCGCGAGTCCGGCGGACATGAGTGTGTACCCGAACATCGCGTGTACCTCGGGAAGGGGGAACGCGTCAGTACGAAAGAGATTGGATGCATCAGAAAGGTTTACTTTGGTGGACAACTTGAGTGCTTGGGCATGTTCTGACATGGCCCAACCAGTCAGGATTATTCTATCACAGTGAATGGTGTTATGATGCTTGTCAGCTAGGATGAATCTAACATGGCGTACATCAAGCCCGGTACGACATTTCTCTGAAGGCAATGTTCAACTCGTTGGATTCAGGCAAGAACTAGAAAGCGACATGCCTGATTGTTACGAGAGAGATAGATGCCTAATGCACCACCTGCCCACCAGATCACTCCCAATACACTGACATCACATGAGAATAAGAAGATTGAGAGAAAGACAGAGCACTGCATACGTGTGTTGCATATCCTTCACTGACCACCCACCCCCGTGGTGTTCCGTGAACGTATTCACGATTCCCTGCGAGATGGGAAACATAAGCCAGATTATCTTTGTTCTAAAAGCACGCGAACAAACCCAGAGCATGATTACCCACGAGTCCCACCATTCTGGACTCCTTCCACTCTGGCGTACCCAATTTTCGCCAACGACTAGCAAGAGGGCCATGACGATCCCATATCCAATGAATGCGCTTCCCTAGAGTGAGATAAACACCTGGTCTCCGCGACAGCAGCTCTCCAAGTCTTCTCACCATGATATAATGTGCCGCACACTGCCCTGCGCCGGCTTCACCGCACAGATTCCTTAGCACAATAACGCCAAATAAGCCCTGTACCCATCCTAGTATTGGCCAAACGCGTCCAAGGATCCCGTGTGCACGAACAGTGTATGGTCTCAGCGTCCTTTCATGGATGTGTAGTTTGAGATAGATGCCGAGGAAGAGTTGGGAGAGGATAGGAACAAGGAGCCAAGATCCGAGCGAACCGTGGAAGGAATGTGGGAACTGCCTACCCCCATGTGCATGTCCGAGGATGATGCCGCCAAACGTCAGCGCGAATGCGAGGGTCTATAGAGATTCCATTCGTCAGAAGGGTGCTTACTCGGAATAAAGCAGTAGGACAACGAGACCTGGAGAGGGACGTGCCAGCGGCTGCGAGTGAGGCCAAACACCATTCCGACGGGAAATAAAATTCCCCATACAAGGGCTTGGAGACCGATGTGGAGGAAGAGGACGGCATCTAGTGGTGCGTGCAGTTGTTCTTCGGATACATCGTGATGTGCGTGTGCATAGGCGGGGACGGACTGCGCGGCGATGAGAATAAGAGAGAGCAAAAGGTGAAGTTTGAGCGCCATCATCGCCAGAGACGACGATGAGGAGATGGACTTGGACAATCGTTAGTTTGTCGACGGCGTCAACGAGGGGCACTGCGGTGTCACAATGATGACAAATAGACACGCCTTGACAGGAGCTATTTCTCTGTTATAAGCTTAGCCAAGGCTACCTTGTCGTGAGCGGGATTGTATATGGAAGGGTCGCTCAGGTAGTGTCCCAGCGTGCAAGGGGATTCAAGACAACATAATTCGAGTGATCAAAATTGTGATGAGCGTCTAGTTGTACATCGAGGTGCAAAACGGGTGGTTGAATGACAAGAGCGTCCCCACACCTCCGTCAAGCCATGCTTTCTAGCCGTTCTACATTGCGACTCGGCAGGTTCGCCCATCTTCTACCAGCAACTCGACAAAGTTCTGATAGAGCCCTTATAAGCGGGTCATCCGTCAAGGTGAGTCCTAGTCACAGTGTCATCGACGTTTTGACGCCCAATAGTCCAAGTCCCTTCAAGATGCGTTTCGAGATCCATCGTCCCCATTCCACATTCCCCCTGGATCAACTGGACCCACATCCCCAGACGAACTTTCTGCCGAGCTGCACACAGCCAAGAAACCCCCCTCGGCACTCACTGCTCATGTCAGCGGTGATAATGCTCTTGGAAATGACCAACTTGACCCTGCCTCCCTGGCACGCGTCAAGTTAACCTCACTCGGGCACGACGCAAACTCACTCTGGGAGCAAAGCATCGTTTGGGGGCATCACGATGCCTTTCGGTATGGTCATCCTTGTCCCGCCGTTATCCATACTTATAGTCCAACAGTCATGTAAATAACGCCCACTACCGTAAGTTTGACTCCTGCTAATACTGGGACCGGCGTCGCGTGTATTCACTGTAGCTTTTACTCGTCAGTGCGCTTTTTCGAGTCGGTAGGTAATTATTGAGTGTCTAGGTGTCTAGAATCTACAATGATATGCACATAGGGTCGAATGCATTGGGTTATTAGACTAGGGAACCTATTGGGCGGCGAAAAGCGTGTGCAAGCCATGCTCGCAGGACAGGGTGTCTCTTTGATACTCAAGTCCATCAACGTCAACTTTAGGCGGCCCGTCACGTTCCCAGACACCGTACGTGCACTCTTCCCGCTTTCTAGCACATTACGGAAATGACGTGTATGCAGTTACTCATCGGACACAAGGCTATTGTGTCGTCGAGTCGAACTCATTTCACACTAGCTTCTGCGGCTTATTCGTACGCTCAGCAGGCAATTGTGGCAGACTCGGAAGGGGTGATCGTGTGGTACGACTATGATACCCTGAAAAAGTGCGATCCAGGTGACGAGACGTGGAGAGTACTTAAGGAAGTGATGGGTTCGGAAGTGCAAGAAGGACAGAGAAAGTTCGGGAATGGTAGGCAGGGCATACGTGGCTGACCACCTGGTCTTTGCTAGACGGTAATGGGAGGATCGTGAAGATAATAATTAGATAAGCATTGGCCACGTGTCCATCTTTGCCGGTGTTTGTCAAGTCGCAATGAAAGTCTACCAAGGACGCGCGTCCTCTATCATCATCGACTCGCTTTCTTTTACACCACCATCACCAGTTAAATCCACGTTCAATTAGAATGGCTGATCCCAGCGGCGCACCACCACAGCCAGGCCCGAATGACATCTCGACGGCCATCCTCCGCCCAAAGAAATCGTACGTGTACCCTGTATTTTCATATCCTTTTCCGATCTGACATGTCCTACAGCCCGAATCGTCTCATTGTAGATGAAGCGAGTGCGGATGATAATTCTGGTGAGTGTTCTCTCGTTTCCGCAATGATGATATCCTTCGAACGCAATCACAGTCGCGACCCTGAACCCCACAACAATGGAGACTCTCTCGCTGTTCCGGGGTGACACTATCATCGTAAGGTATATGGTCCTACTCAACTTTGTCGTATTTCGTGATGCTCACCTCTCTGCGCAATGCAGGGGAAAGAAACGTCGCGACACCGTCCTTATCTGTTTATCCTCGGATGATGTCGAAGAAGGACGCATCCAGTTGAACAAGGTTGCACGGAATAACTTGCGTGTAAAGCTGGGCGATGTTGTCAACGTTCATCAATGTCTTGACATCAAGTATGGGAAGCGGATACATGTTCTCCCCTTTGACGACTCTGTAGAAGGGTTGAGTGGCAACCTGTTTGAGGTTTTCCTCAAGCCCTACTTCCTTGAGGGTATGTTTGTGAGACGATGCTTCTTGAATAATTTGTTTATATTGTGGCAGCCTACCGCCCCGTCCGCAAGGGCGACACTTTCCTTGTTCGAGGAGGTATGAGAACTGTTGAATTCAAAGTTATCGAGACCGATCCCGCCGAGTACTGTATTGTTGCCCAAGACACTGTCATCCACACGGGTACGTGTACTGTACTCCCATATGCGTGTCTGACATATCGTTCAGAGGGTGACCCCGTCAAACGTGAGGACGAAGAAGCAAACCTCAATGATGTTGGTTATGATGATATTGGTGGTTGCCGCAAGCAAATGGCGCAAATTCGTGAACTTGTCGAACTGCCTCTTCGCCATCCTCAACTCTTCAAATCTATTGGTATCAAGCCACCGCGAGGTATCCTCATGTACGGTCCTCCGGGTACTGGTAAAACTCTCATGGCTCGTGCCGTCGCCAACGAGACTGGTGCATTCTTTTTCCTGATCAATGGCCCGGAGATCATGAGTAAGATGGCTGGTGAGAGTGAGAGTAACCTGCGCAAAGCTTTCGAAGAAGCAGAGAAGAACTCTCCCTCTATTATCTTCATCGACGAAATCGACTCTATTGCCCCTAAACGTGAAAAAGTTTGTCAGAATGTCTGTTGGATCTAAACCTCGTACTCACCCTGTTCGCAGACGAACGGAGAGGTCGAGCGCCGTGTCGTGTCTCAACTCCTTACGCTCATGGATGGTCTGAAGGCACGATCAAATGTCGTCGTGATGGCCGCTACCAACCGACCAAACTCGATCGACCCTGCACTCCGTCGTTTTGGTCGTTTCGACCGTGAAGTCGATATCGGGATCCCAGACCCAACAGGCCGGTTGGAGATTCTTCGCATCCATACTAAGAATATGAAGCTAGCTGATGACGTCGACCTGGAACAGGTAAGCATACATACCAACTTGGTTGGGACAGGTTGCGGGGACCTGAGCTTTGCTGTGCATGTAGATTGCAGCCGATACCCATGGTTATGTTGGTTCGGATATCGCGTCTCTGTGTTCCGAAGCCGCGATGCAACAGATTCGAGAGAAGATGGATCTGATTGATTTGGATGAGGACACCATCGATGCCGAAGTCCTCGATTCCCTCGGTGTCACCATGGACAACTTCCGATTCGCCCTCGGCACATCCAACCCCTCGGCGCTTAGAGAAACCGTCGTTGAAGTGCCAACTGTTACATGGGACGATATTGGTGGTCTTGAAGGCGTCAAACTCGAACTCCAAGAAACTGTACAGTACCCTGTTGATCACCCTGAAAAGTTCCTCAAATACGGTATGGCACCATCAAAAGGTGTCCTATTCTATGGTCCACCCGGAACCGGTAAAACATTACTTGCCAAAGCCATTGCTAACGAATGCAATGCCAACTTCATTAGTATCAAGGGTCCTGAACTACTCACTATGTGGTTCGGTGAATCGGAAGCCAACGTTCGTGATGTCTTTGACAAGGCACGCGCTGCTGCACCTTGTGTTATGTTCTTTGATGAACTCGATTCTATCGCAAAAGCTCGTGGAGGCTCGATGGGCGATGCGGGTGGCGCTGGTGATCGTGTGCTCAACCAGATCCTTACTGAAATGGACGGTATGAATGCCAAGAAGAACGTCTTCATCATTGGTGCTACCAACCGTCCTGATCAAATTGACCCCGCACTATTGCGTCCCGGACGGTTGGACCAGTTGATCTATATTCCACTTCCCGACGAATCAGGGCGCTTGTCCATTCTCAAGGCTCAGCTTAGGAAGTCTCCTGTGGCACCCGACGTCGACCTCACCTTCCTTGCCAAGTCGACGCACGGTTTCTCTGGTGCCGATCTCACAGAAATTTGTCAGCGTGCTGCCAAACTCGCCATTCGTGCGAGCATCGAGGCGGATGTAAGGCGGCAGAGAGAAAAGCGTGAAAAGGATGAGGCTGCTGGCGATGAAGTTGACACTAAAATGGAAGAAGACGAGGAAGACGATGACCCGGTGCCGGAAATTACTAGGGAATATTTCGAGGAGGCGATGAAATATGCGAGACGATCCGTGTCTGACAGCGATCTTAGGCGGTATGAGATGTTTGCTCAAGTATGTGCTTTTGTTTTTCGTTTGTGTGGGTCACTCATACCGTGCGTGCACAGAACCTCCAACAATCACGTGGATTCGGGAACAACTTTAGGTTCCCAGAGGGCGATGGTCCTTCTGGATCGACGTCGGCGCCAGCTGGGAATGCCGGATTCCAAGATGACACGCAAGAGGATGACTTGTATGCTTAGAGATGACTGTGGCATCATCGAGCCCTCTTACTGTAGCCAGATTACGTGGGGCCCCTCACTTTTTTTGCTATACTCAACATCGATGTTACTCGTGTCCTGTGTAGTAGTTTCTCTTATCTACGTGAACAAATCGCAAAATAGACGAATGATGCAGGTAATCGGACTCGATGGATGTTGGGGAGGTAGCCGACTCAGGCCAAAGGCGGGCAGGACTGAACCATGCTCTATACGAGTGACTACGACATTCGGATGCAAGAAACTTACGGTGTTCTGTCAGTGGGGTCGCCGCGGGAAATCCCGGGGTGGCCCCATCCTACCGTATATGGCAACCGGGGGCACAGCATGGCCGCCCTCGCACCATGTGCTGTGCAAGTAGTGAGAAATATACCACACACAGGCCATGGTGGAGTTTCATTGCAACAAAAGACTGTAACTATAGTTACTACCTGTTGCAAAATTGACTATAGTGCTGTGGCCT
Organism: Singerocomus inundabilis; assembly: GCA_038089075.1. Classification (NCBI taxonomy): domain Eukaryota; kingdom Fungi; phylum Basidiomycota; class Agaricomycetes; order Boletales; family Boletaceae; genus Singerocomus; species Singerocomus inundabilis. Next base: position 14,832 of record JBBPKD010000323.1, read on the forward strand.
ACCTTTTTGCAATACAAATTGCTTATGTGAGCACTCTCAAAGTGCACCTGTTGCAATACACCTCATAAGGCAATTACATAAGTCCCTTAAGTGGTGCCCTAGTGTAGCCACTACTTCTATAACACATATACATTAGGAAATTCTGACATTCAGTGTTTTCCCCTCCTTCTGGCTATGTACACTGTATAAAAATAGTAATATGCTATATACATCATATCAAACTGTCCCTGCTGCTTATTTAATGTTTTAAAAGGAGTAATCAACTGTAGAATAAGAAATAAAAAACACATCTGCATTTTTGACATATTGAGTGTATTTCCAACCACCTACCTTCCATGTCCATTTAGGCAGCTGTCAGTCAGTCATGTCAGGAGTAGGCCATGGTTCGCAGAGGCGGCAAGGGCATGCGAGGAGTGCGACCTGGGGTGGATTGGTAGCATAGGGGGGAATACAACAAGTGGGGGGAGCTTCCTGTCCGGAGTGTTGGGGTTCATCCAGATATACCTGGGACCGCCAAGTACACTCCCACAGGTCAAGCGGGCACGAGGGCCTTTTGTAATCGCCTTGTGGGGTGTATTGCAATAGGTGCACTTTTTGAGGGTGCTTACATCAGTAATTTGTGTTGCAAAAAGGTAGGCTACAGCACTAGTAAATTTTGCAACAGGTAAGTAACTGTAGCTACAGTCTTTGTTGCAACACACCTCCAGCATCCTGTGTTGCATGAACAGCGAGAGATAGGGGATGAGACACAAACATACCATGCATGTCTGCCATGTCCAAAAGTCAGTAACCTAATGATATACCAATGATCTAATACTTAACATTGTTCCCATCCTTTTCGCCTCCATCCATATTCACAAACCAGAAAGCATTGAATATGCCTGTGTGTTTATACAGCGCTTCGTCGTAATGGGACGCGTCCACCGCCACATAGATCTGAGTTCCTTTCGGGATCAATGTCCCATCAGAGGACACAACGTCCTTGCACGCCTTGCGCTTCTAGCCCATAGAAAGTAAAGGATCCGTGTAAGTCGATGCGCATGTGTAAAATGAAACGACCGACAAGGCTGGATGCTATCCATCCGTACTGTCTCCTTGAAGAAACTGTCTGTCTTGTACATCTTTCCCGACAACACTTTCGACTATCCCTCTATCTTGGCGATATCCTCGACTTCTTCGCAGAGGCTGGACATCACGGGAGTTCGCTGCTACATTGCAGGGTACAATCGTAGAAGTCTATAGTTCATTATGAACAACAGCCCGAGATAAGATCACTATGTTGTACATACATGCAAAGTTGTCTATAATGCGGTCAATGAGATGTGCAACCCACACTTTGAGACGTCCAGAGACATACATGAACAACAGAAAAGCTGACCGCCAGGACGTAGCGCATCATGGATTCCATTATGATATTCGTACCCAATTCGTCATCAACCATAACACAAACGACCCTCTAGATGCTTGTATCGTTCGTACGCACTTCGTAGAGAACTAATTTGACTAAGAATAAATCTGGGGACTGTTGCGGTCAAAATAGACTTTGTCACATCAAGTTGCGCTGTTTCACTGCTCATCTCTTGTACTTCTCGTGGTTGCGTATCCTTACCCTAGAGTAATCCACCTGCTGAGTTTGCGCAGCGAAGGTGAGAATTGAATCCACATCAATTCTTTCCATTGGTCTTGACGTCTGAGACTTTGGCTGGAGCAAAACGTCCTTCACCGAGGTTCCACAAATAAGGCGTCCCAAGTTTGGGTGTGTCGACTACTGAGCGACAACATGGCTTATAGCCTGTAAAATGTCTCAGCAAGTAGCCACCGTACTCGAAAATACTGTGTACCTGTGGAATGTAGGGGTCTAGGTCTCCAAAGGGGTCACAACAGGTAGTCCGATGGTGTGCGAGAGAGAAGTTCATGGGCTGTCGATCCTGCATGATATGATCGTCAGTTGCTGACTTTTGTGGACCGACCGAGTTAGGATCCTGCGATCACATGACCATCGAACCCTGACCAGAAGTGCTGCACCCTCCACCACATCCCCAGCGTCCCTACTCTTTGCTACGTACAAAGCCAAGCACTTTGCCGATTTTTCAAAGCTTACAAAAACAGAGCGCTCGCAACTCCGTGTTCTGCCTCGTGACACTCGTTTTGCTCACATATTTGCTGCCTATCCCATCACTCTGGGCAGCTCTCAATGTCGTGCGTGGAGAGGATGATTCCGGTGTTTTCTGGTTGGTCTGTGCTGCAGATACGCTGGCCTATCCATTCGATGTTGGGTATCCATGCTCACAACCAGCATATCTTTTTGTCCTGCCAGAGGTAACGCTATCTGGCCTGCTTGCACTCAACTTTGTCCAAGCTGCTACCGCGATAAAATACCCACGGATGCCCCTTTCACCTCTACCCTCATCACCCGCCAAGGGCCAGAAACAGTGGCGGACAATCCTGTCTTCAGTAATGAGTACACTTCCTCCGACGTCGTATTGTAGACGGACGCTGACGATCTACGCGTGGTCGTGTTGGTCGATAGACGAGCCCACAGACGCAACAGTCCTTTTCTTTTTCGTATGCCCCCTCGCCCGTGTCAACATCCTCTCGGACGTCGCGCTATTCTATCCCTAGTACGCCGTCCTCGTTTGGCGCGTCCCTTGGGGCCTCGACATCGTCGCCCTCTCTTGCTGGGTACCACGGATGACATCCCCTTCACTCGGACGTGCATATCTCGTGCTTGTGGTGATAGAGTGCGCAGGGGTTGCTCATCATGGTATTTTTTTTTTCCTGTCTAGGTGTCTTAAATGCCTCGTCGCCCAGTCAGTTAGCGGGCGACTTTGACGACTGCTCATGATGTCCATTCACGTGCATCTATCGATCGTACATGTGTACCGATGAGTCCATTTCTGTAACATGTTGCCGAATAGAATATGGGATGCAAACGAACGTGGAGTGCGGGCACGTACGTTTTCGATCGTTCGACTACCTCCGACAAGGCTGATCCATTCACTCGACAAATCATTCTGTTGGCGTCGTGTGAACTAGCCACATCTGCCATCTTCCAACACTCCATTCTGATCCTTCCTTTGATGTTCTTAAGAGGAGCAACTTGATAGTGACGACCGTCGTCGTGCGGCTGACTGAGCAGGTACTACTGCCCGTCTCCACTGTCACCATCGTTGAGGTGGCAACTCATCAAGGCTAAGCTGGTGTGCGTGGGATGACAACGGGATGCTATCATGGACGTGGAAACATTGCGGAGATAGGAACGACGGGAAAATGGTGCCAATCTGGACAACAGGAATGACAATGTGTACTAGGGTAGCAGCGAGTCCCCGAGTTGGTCACCTGTGTGGTCACCATCAGCTCGTTATATGTGCCCGCCATGGCATCTCCAATGTCGCGGACGGCGTCAAAGAGCGCGCCGAGTAGTTCCCTGCCTCCGCTATTCTGCTAACGGTACTGCTACAATAGGGAAGAGTTGAAATAGCCGCAAAGGCGAGGATGTCCATTTCGAATGATGATACGAATTGTGTAGAGGGTGAAGCAGCGACGACGATTGTAGGTGGTGGGATAAGCGGAGTCTGTTGAAGAGGCCGGAGGGATCTTAGGCCAACCGTTTTCTCGCCAGCGTTCGCAGCTGGCTTACAATGGAGCGGGAGATCATCGTCCTCGCGAATGGCCTCTACGATGGACTGGGCAGACGAACTTTTTCGAGGGTTTTTGTTGCCCGAGGAAGTGAGTTTGGTGCAGACCAGGAGGAGCCGACAATGGGCAATCGTGGAGGAGTGCTAGGACAGCAAGAGAGGAGATGTGCTGCGGGTGGGGTAGAATAACCGGTAACGAAGATGGCGGCATCTTGTCACCATCTCCTGACTGTCCTGCGACGAAACAGACCTGCAAACAGAATTGTTGCTCAACATGGGTGATGATAGTACCTGACTCGTCCAAACCAATCTGCAAACGAACCTAGGCAACCAATCTGACCCCATTCTGACGTGGAAAACACAAACGGCGATGTAGAGATATAGCCCGACGAGTGCAAAAGAACGCACTGACCCCTTTGAATACTCGTGTCAAGGCCAATTGGGCGACCCTCGGCCGTTTCATTCTGCACATGCGTATTGACTGACATGGATCTCTAATCTTCTAATGCGTTCGGAGCGCAAAGCGTGTAAGGACATTGTGTTCTCTGATGGGACGTTGATTTAGAAAGGAACTCAGATTCATGTGGCGGCAGACACATCTCATTATGATGAAATGCTGTATGAACACGCAAGTGTATTCAATGTCTTTCAATTTGTGAACATGGACGAGGGTGAAGAGGATGGTGACGATGTTAAGTATCAGATCATTGGCACATTGTCGGCCTACTGGCTTTTGGACATGGCCGAGATACATGGTATGTCCCTCTCTCGTCCCCCATCTCTCGCTGTTCATGCAATGTCATGTCGTCAGTCCAGGTCGTCACTTCACCATGTTGAAGGAAAAGACGATGTCGGCGTATGTGGTGATGACATACGATGTGAAGCTCGAGGGTACGACCTGCTCAGGGACTTGCCGATTGGAAATTTGATCAAGGTGGACTCAAGCGTGGGTGTAGATACTCCCCCTCACTGAATTAGTGTTTAGTATTGAGGGGCTTGAGGCCTAGTGTTGCTCCCTCCAATGTTATTGCTGACGTCGACTGCAGAGAAACATACAAGATGTTCTTCCGTCACCACCAAAGCACTGACAACCAGATTTTCCAAAGAGCCTCATTGAGAGTGCCCCTACATCATGCAGCACAGCCAAATGCGGAATACATAAACAAGACAGACAAGCATAGGTGAAAATAAACATTCGGAACCACCGATTGACATGCCCACGAGCTACTATTCTTGTGCATCAGTGACCCACTGACAGCAACTAAGTTCATTCATGGGTCTTACCTCAAATTCTCCCCGCCGCTCAAACCTGAGACACATCTTCTCCCAACCTTTGAACCTCCTGAATCACCTCTGATTTGTGTGTGTCCCTTTGCCCGACCTGAAGCTCCTCCGGGGTTGCGACATCTGCGAATGCAATTGCGGACACTACCACATTCTGGCTGGCAGTGGGTTGGGAACCCATACCGAATCCAGTGTCAACCCCTTGGCAGCGACCATGGAGATCACGGTCATACAGTTCTCGTATACTGATGATGAACCGAGGCATAAAGGGGCATATACTTATGTTGATAAACATGATCAGAAAGAGTGCCAGAGTGTCATTTAATATAGGTGTGTTGAGGATCAGATCAGAAACATTGTAGAAGGTGATCCTAAAAAATGAGACAAAACATGTGATTCATTAGTTGGCTTGCAAATCAGAGATATTATAGCATCATAATGGTGAATGGAAATAATGTGAATCAGAGGTGGAAGTCAAGACATACACAATAAAATAAATGATTCCATCTCTCACAAATAGTTGGATGTACTGATTAGGCTGCCACCACTTTGTTGCTTTGTACATCCGAACAGACTGCTTGATGGTTGAGACAATAGCGAGAATCAAAAGTAAAACTCCAAATAGAATCCGCATAATTGCAAGAGGAGTTCGCAGGTTGATTATAGCATTGCCCCATGATAAACTGCAAAATGAGAAATCAAGGAGCTGATTTGCTATAACAGAAAAAACCCATATGAAATTGTAGTGATAAATGTGATTCAACACAAGCTTTACCTGAAAAGGTTATATTATTGTTGTCAATGCCTGCAATCACAAGGTCAAAAATGACCTGTGGGACATATAGACATAGTAAAACCCAAAGAATTTTTGTAGATTGGTTCCACATTGCATACACTCGTAGAATCATTACAACTGTAATTGAAGTCATGGTTAGAGTAAGATCAAGACAGACAGTCACTCACAATCAGCAGCATAATAAAATACTGGAAGTTCCCAGAAAGTCACCTTATACATGATGGAACCTGTAGAATATTCATGTCTCACTTCAGTATAATGAAGAATAATGAGCTAATCTACTTACATCTATAGGACTGTCATAAAATGATTGTTATTCAGATTTATATGCATACATCTACCAGAAGTCAATTATTAAAGGCAGGAATAGTGAAAAGCAGAGGCACAGACTGTGAAAGAACCAGGAATGAAGGAAGTACCAACTGACAGTGAATTTAGTCAGCTTGTTTGGCCTTAGACTAACTCTAAACTTATGAAGGCTATTAATACTTCAATGTATAATAGGTGAACATCATTAGCTGTGTAACCTGCTATATATCACTGTGGATAATAATATACCTACATAGCCCAGAAAAGACCCACATAACGAACCTATGAAGTTGTCAATTCCAAATACATGCAAAGTGGAATCCCCCATGGACACTGTGACACACCAATACAAAGATTGTGGAGACCCATGTCCAGGGTCTACACTATGGGGTTATCAGAGACTCATTGGTTTTCTGGATATTGTTGCTTTGACATTACCCAAATGTACTGTATCTTTGATTATTGTCAGCCAGGAAGTGTGATGTGGAGAACAAGACAACACACCTCTCTTGAAAAGGTGAGGACTAGAATGACACCGTTGCATTACTAGGAATGAACAAGGACAGAGTACAGACAAGCACCACTTACGATAATCATATATAACAGCAGTGATGATGGCAACTGCCAATGACCATATAAGACGAATCATTGACAGAAGGTATGAGTGACCATACCAGATATATAGTTGTTCAATAGGAGAACCTGTATGGAGGATGACAAGTCGGAGGACATGCCTAGTACAAAAGGAGTAGGGTGTCTAATGGTTTGACAAAGAACAATGATGAAGACTGGAGGGCACAAAGGTTGTGATTCCAGTTGAGTTTCGCTGAGAGTTATATCCTCTACCCGGTGAATTGAATATTTGCCTCGTGAGTCGTTCGGAATAATAGATTGTATACGATTTTCAAGCATCAACCAAACATATGATGCAGGGCGAAAGGATGGCGAGAGAAGGCCAAAGTAAACACATTTTTGGTATCGCATGACTCATTGATATCATCTTGCATACGTGGCATAGAAAGTGGGCGGTGATAATTACTCCATGTTCTACTTTTCGGGCGCCCAGACCTTATCGAACGTCTGCGGGAGATCAACTGCGTGATCTCTATGGAGGAACCAAGGTTATCATAACCTCAATTATATTAGAAAAAGACATACACGATATGAATAGTGCGACCATTATATCTGATCAATACAACATTCCCAGCCCTTCATCAATGGACGGGATGAGACTCAAATGAAGAGAAGAACCAGGAAAAATAGTCTTACTTGGGACTCTAGTTTCAGTGGCGAGTTATAAGGCAAAGGTGGTGTGCGAATATGTCGTGGTACGAGGATAAGGCGGCTCATAGTGGTGTTCCGTACGCTTGGTGACGACCCAGCTTTCTAGTGTGTGGCAGTGTCCCAGCATGAAGCCAATGATTCATGACTGAGAGGCTGTGAAAAATGAGCCATTTTTCGATAGGGCAATACGTATGAGCACCCTCAAACTGATACGAATGGGCCATTTTGAGAGCATGATGTTAATTGCTGTTCGGAGATATTAAGACAGGGGATACGGTGGCAGAACAGACGTGCCATGAAATATAATGAGCGGTGAAACGAGCAGTGCATATCATGACTCTAAGTGGATTGAAACGTGACTTTTGGCCGAAGAAGATCGATTAAGATGAATCCTGGCCCACACTGAGATAAGGATGCAGAGCCGTCCAATAATAAGGTACCCAAGTCGTCTGAACTGATTTACTGGCAAACATATGCAACCAATCGAACACGTAAATGCACTGGGACATTTGATGTGGAGGACACACTGAGCGATGTAGATGTTATTCAGACGCGTGCAAGGGGACGCACTGACCCTTTGAACAATTGTGCCAATGCCAATTGAGAAATACCAGGCAATCTTTTACAGTCTGGATGGAGTACGGACATAAGGAACGAGTCCCTAAGGCATGAAGTGCGAGCACGACAGTATCAGGCGATTGATCTTGAAAGACGAATTCGAAATCACGATTTCCTTATTTGGATGGTACTGAGGCAACACAATATGCACACACAGCACCATAGTGAGTGAGCGCATTCTTGAAACATCTTCGAATAGGAACAGGATGATAGAAATAGTCACTTGATCGAGATGCGAGCGCGCGACTAGTAGGGACAAACTCAGTCGCGTGTAATACAACGGACTGAGGTGCTCGAGTGTGAAAATGTACAGCTTATATACTATAAAGTGCAGGCCATACTGGAGTTTCATTGCAACAAAAGGCTGAGTTACAGTCTTTGTTGCAACACACCTCCAGCATCCTGTGACCACACAACCATCATATACGTTATGAGAATGTCGACTACCTGCTGTACTTCCATACGAATCGATTTTCACTGGAACACGTGCAGCGCATCGCGGTCGAGCGTTCTTCATGTATACAACCGGTGTCGTTCGTTGAACGTTGAATATTTAGATCCCGCAGTGGCTAGTACAAGCTTATGTACAGGCTACGCACGGCAACAACTCAGAAGCACAGAAGGGTACCCGAAACAAGCCCAATCAACTACCCGCTTATGTACGTGAATCGAATGGACGCAGAATAGACAAACAACGACGCAAGTAATCAGACTTGATTGTGGGGAGTTATCTAGAGATCGGCCGTGACTAAGGGCAAGTAGAATTGAGTCGTGCTCTATACAGGCGACTATGACGTATGGATACAAGAAACTAGTGGACCGTTGCTGACCAGGTGGAGTGGACAGGATATGCATTATACGTACATGGTGACGAGTTATACATCCCAGTGGGCTCTGACAGAGTTGAATCCATGATCGTCTAAGCACCATACTAACTTAACAAATAAGCGCAGAAGACAAACATTGTTCTAAAAAAGGTAGATCCTTGTCGACCATTGAATGGACTGAGAACAGGACCGGAATCGGAGTACCAGGGGGGCGCATGAATATTGTGATGTCTTCGAGGCTTGCGTTTGAGCTCAATGGGCAGGACGACTCAGATTGCCGTGGGCGTCGGTGGTGGGGGTGCAAGACACTGATGTGGACGTGGGTTGGTCCTTAGAC